>CM052890.1:1170185-1203694 GCA_028534135.1 Potos flavus | reverse complement strand
GCCTTGGAAAGGTTTGGGGAAAGCAGGGGTTCGGGGTCAGAACTTGTGGATCCTGGAGTAATGGTGGGATCTGAGACGGTTATGCAGCTTTTCTGGGCCTCGAATTCCCCATCTGGAAAATGAGACCAATAGTCCTGGCTCAGCCTCTGACTTTACAAGAACCTTGCACAAAGCCCCGAGTTCCCACTCACACGCCTTTTCCCACACAAGTCTCCTTTCTTGAAAGGAGCAGACAGTCTCCAGTCACCCTTCTCCCTGGAGTCGGACAGCCCTGGACAGGAACACGGAAGCCAGGTGTGCAGACTGAGCTCGGGACAAACGGGGCCCCTCACAAAGAGCCAAGGACCCACCGGCAGAATGCCCCACGGGGCCGGCTGGGGGGAGAAGGGCAGGAACTGGCTTCTGAGGACACATACACACTCGCCAGGCCGGACGTGAGCCGAGCCCCCACCTCCCGATGGAGGACGGAGCTCGCAGAGCCCCCCGGGGGGTGGATGGCCTTGCCCACCCTGGTCCACCCACCACGGCTGACGCGCTTCCTCCCCTCACCCCACGCTCTGCTCCGGCCCCTTCCCGGAGCCCTGCGGGCGCTCTGTGCTTGGGGACACATTTTTGGAACCTTTTCGAACCAAAACATTTTTCGACCAAACCTTTTAGAAGCCCAGACCACTGTCAAAGCCAACCTATTTGGAAACCTGACACTTTCAAATCCGTTTTGGGAATCTGTGCCCCAAAGTTCTGAAACCAGAGCATTCTGGAAACCTTCTGGAGGCAAGATACTCTGGAAGAAAACCAGCTGAAAGGGCAAAAACGGTTTCATCGGGATAGTTCTCGAGCCGCCAGGCTTTGTCGGCGGCGTTTCCTCTGGGATGGTCCCGGGAAGAGCTCAGAAGTGCTCGCTCCCCGCACACACGCGGGGCGGTAGACAGCGGCGTCCACATCTCGGGGGAGCCTTGGAGCCCATGCTCTCCCCCAAGCCTCGGCCCAGCACACTGTCCCCACCCTTCCCTCCTCCGGACACTGCTGTCCTCGGTATCGGGGGCAGGAAAAGCCACCCAAAAGCCCGCATCGGGATCTCCCGCATCCAGACCCCCAGCTCTCCGGAGCCTCGGAACCCCTTCCTGTGTCCGAGTGGGCCCAGAGTGACCGCAGGACGTGGGTGGGCGAGGGGGATGGTGCAGAGACACTTCTTTGGAGCCCTGCCCCCCATGCTCGGGTCTGGGGTCCCTTGACTTCTCATCTTTCCCGCCCTCAGTGCCCCAACAGGCCTGGTGAGGCACCACCACATACGCACGTGGGGGCAGGCCCCTGTCACCACCAGCCCGGGCTCCGGAAATGCATGCAAACGCACGGGCTGTGGGGGAGCCCTGGGCTTGGAGGGGGCGGGGGTGGGTCGAGGGTCCCGAGTCACACGGCTCTGCTTATCGTTTTCAGCTGGTGGAGCTTTCTCGAGGACCGTGACCTCCCCGTTTACTGGGAGCCCACTGAGGTGCCAGGCGTTGCCAGCCTGACGGTGGCGTCACCCCAGGGCAGGTCTCCCAAGTCGCGGGTCACAAGTGGCCTGTGCCCAACCGAGGGGCCAGGGTGCCGATTCCTCCGCAGGGGACACCCTGCGTGTGATGTGACAGGTGAGGGGGTACATCTCTGCGTGGCCCTGGTCTGGGGTCAGAGGCCGGTGTCTCCCTCACCACCCCTGCCCCCCTGGGGCCGGCGGGCACAGGGGCCAGGGGGCGGCAGCCCCGCCTTCGTTACCGGAACCACAGGCAGGGTTAAGGAGGCTCACGCGCCGGGAAGACCGACCGTGGGCGACGTTCACGTGTCCTTGTCTGTAAGCGTTTGCGGCAACGACAAGCACTCAAATTCAATTGTGCGAAAAAGGAAATCCGGACTCACCGCATGACCCAGCAGTCCCACTCCCGGGTCTGGGCCCAGGAGGACTACAAGCAGGGTCCTCAAGAATTTGCACCCCGCGCCCACAGCTGACTTATGCACACGGCCAAGAGGGGCAGCTGCTCGCGTCCACCAATGAACAAACGGGTAAACGAAATGTGACGGATTCCCGCCCCCCCACCGCAATATTAGAGAGGTGGGGAATTCCGGCCCGTGCTCCGACACGGATAGCTCGGGGACGCAATGCTGGGTGACGTAAGCCAGACACAGAAGGGCAGACACGGGTGACCCTCGCACAGCACGAGGTTGAGCCCTCTGGGGCTGGACGACGGTGACAGCTGCCCAACACAGATGCTCTCGGTACCACGGACTCGTGCGCTGAGAGGCGGTTGGGATGGTGAATTTCACGTCGTGTGTATTTTACCACCAATTTATTTTTTTTTATAAATTTAGATTTTATTTATGTATTTGTCAGAGAGAGACAGAACGTGCTCACAGCAGGGGGAGGGGCAGAGGGAGAAGCAGGCTCCCTGCGGAGCAAGGAGCCCAATGCGGGACTCGATCCCAGGACCCTGGGATCATAACCTGAGCCGAAAGCAGATGCTTAACCGACGGAGCCCCCCAGGCGCCTCTTACACCAGTATTTTAAAAAGAACTGAAATTATCACCACCAGTGCCACCCCCAGTTCATCCAAGAAAACACTCCGGTCCAGGGCAGGAGCTCCGAGGCTGGAAGTCACCACCCGGCGCCTGGCCCGAGCTCCCCAGGGGCCTGCCCCTCCCACCTGGGGAGGTGTGGGTGCCACCACCCCCACGACCCGGACCGAAGGAGGCTGGGCGCGGTTCCCTCCCCGCCCCGGTCTTCCCTCCAGGGCCTGCGGGAATTCCTGAGCCGAGCGCCACCCGGCCATCTCTCCAGACAGGTCAGGATGCTCGCCGAGCACGGCCCTCACGCTTTGAAGCTCTTTGAAACGTTACACGCAGAACATCGCCCCAAGACTGGAAAGGGCAGCTGTGCACGAAGGTGCCCAGACAGCACGTCACCGCCGCTCATGCGAGAATTTCAAAGTGCGTTTCGACAGACTTATTACCGCTCGTCGGGTGGTGACGTCAGGTGCACGGACGCAGAAACGGAGGCACCAGAAGCCTGGCTGGACTCCCCAGCCCCAGACGACTCCAGAGCCAGGTGCAGAATGGAGCACGCCCTCCAGGTCCTCACCAGATGGCGTATTCTAGATCTCCTGGACAGTGGTGTTCTCGAGTCTCGCGCGTACGGAAACCTTCCTACTTGTGTGATGGCACGTACCACGCAGAAACAGAAGGAAGCGCTGAGTGTAAGGAGGTGACTCACAGACCAGCCTGCAGACCCCTTTGCTGTGGGCGCCCCTGCTGACCATTCAGGCTAGCCCCCCCCGCCCCCCAACGAACCAACGGGGGACCTCTCGTCCCGGGGTCTTGGCGGAGTAAGAAGACACAACGTTTCATCACGTGACTTGCTCACACCGGCACGAACCATACCCACGTGCCCAGAGGTCATAATGGCTTCTCTTGGCTAACGGAACCCGACTTCGGGATGCCAGCGTAGCGATTACACGGTGTAGGAGTCAGGGTCCCGTATGTTAAATGCCAGAGACCCAGCTCATACGAGCTTTAGGAAGCGGAAGCGTGTCGGCCCCAGCCCTGCAGCTGTGGTGAGGTGCAGGGGGACCCGGCCTCGGGTGCACACAGCCTCCAACCCTCACCGCGTGGCCTGAGTCCCCGCGCGGCTCCTCTAGGCACAGCGGAGCTGTTCCCGTCCCACCAGCCCGGCCAAGCCCCTCTGCGAAGACCTCCGGCCGCGGGCCCCGGGTCTTGTGGGTCCCCCTGGGGCTGTGACGCCTGCCTCTATGGAGCACCTGGACGCCCCACCAGAGCTCAGACGTGGAGGGAAGAGCTGAGAGGGAAGGAGGGAGACGGGCTCTCTGAGCAGGAGGGATGTGTGTCGGCAAAGTCCGCCACACGGGTCATTCATCTGATCGGGTTCACGTTGATTGTCCACGCCACCCCAGTTTTACGGGGTCGGCAGAAAAGGATGTGTAGTCTATAAATAAATGGGCAATAATTACCGCTGGAGAATTTGCTTGGGTGAGCAGACCCCCTCGGGTCTGCGTGGTATCTGGGAACCTGCTCCTCACAGGACGGGACCACCAAGAATAGACCGCCCCGAGCTGTCCGCCAGGAGCCTCACGCGGCCCCGAGCGGCAACCCCGTCCAAGCCAGGAGGGCACACGCGGAGGAGAAGAGTCCCGCTGGAAACTGAGCTTCCCCCCAGAGAAACTGAGGAAGGCTCTGGGGACGTCCGTGTGGCCACCGGGAAGCCGTCTGGCGCCAGGTGTTACAAACCGGCCAGCACCGCCGGGCCGGAGCTAGACCCCCTCACAGTGCAGCCCAAAATGGTACCCGGGGCAGCTCTGAAAGGCCCGCTGGGGAAGGGGACCCGCACAGTCACCAGACACACACGTCACCCCCGGGGCTCGGACCCACGTCAGCGGGTCCATGAGCTCCTGGCCCTCCAGCCGCCAGGGCCAGCCCAGCCCGCCTGCGTCCTCCACTCCAGGCTCCAGCCCTCTCGGGACGAGGGCAGGGGAGGCAGGGCAGCTGGGCCGTGCCTGCGGCTGAGCACGGACGCAGCAGTCCTCACCCTCTCTGGGAGGAGGGATGGGGAGCCACAGCATCTTTCAGGGGAGAGGAGAACACAGGAAGGAAATGAAGACACACCGCTCCTTTCTGAAATGGGGGACGGCGAACTTCTCCAGGGACAGTGCAAGCCGCCCTGGACCCCACAGACCCCACGGTGCTCAGAAAGTGCCGGAAGGCAGAAGCAGTGAGCTCTAAGCCCACTCGTGGCCGGTCACTGAAACGCCACGAGCTGTGGTCGCCTTACAAACACCTGGAGAGGACGATGGCAGCCCTCCTCGGCCAGTTCAGAACGAGACTCGGGGCCCCACCCCTTCGCTCGCTCCCTCCCTCACCGTGGCCGTGTGCCCGCGGCGTGCCGAGCCCTGCCCCAGGTGCGGGCGCATGGAGGAAGGCTCCGATTGCCGCCCGAGCCGTCCCTGCCCACGCCTGACTGCAGAGACTCGGCTGGGAATAAAAGCACGGGACGGCGGTCCCGGAAACCTCGGGAACGTGTGTGCTCCGAAATGGAGCTTCACGGGACAGGCAGGCTGGGCAGCCGGGCTCCTCACGGCTTCTGCCTGCCCCCCTCTGGCTCCTGTCGCACCCCACAGGCAGGAACGCCTGCTCCCTGCTGCTCCCCGCCACATGCTGCCTGCTGACCGGCTGGGGACAGCCCCGCACTGGGAGGCGGGCGGCCCTGGGGCAGGCCCCGCTCCTCTAACTGCTCCCCGTCAGCGGCAGAGCCGGGTTAAAGCCCCGCCTTCACCAAACTACGGGGGCAGGTGCCCAGGTACACACTGACTGCATCGGGAAGAGGAAATGGGATCTTGGCCCTTGCTGAAAACAGACTTAAAGTTCTTCTGATAGCGGAAAATCCTTCAGAAGAGAGGGTAAAAGCAACGCTAGGCCCCCTAGGTGTGCATCAGAAGCTGTAAGTGGGAACTCTGTGTCGAGGCATGAAGACGTGTACTCTTTTTAGAGGAATGAGGACTGACAGTGTCTCTCTCTCACACGCACGCGCACGCGCACACACACACACACACACACACGCACACGCGCCTTGGGTCAGTCTCTCCCACATCCCTCTCCCCGGCTGTAAACAGGCACAGTGCGCTGGGGGCCGTGCTGGGGGCTCAGGGACAACATGGAGAGGATCCTGCACCACAGACCACGGCGTTATCAGGGCAGTGGGCAAATGTGTCGGCAACGGCTGGAGGCAAGAGGTAAGCAGAAATAAAGAATCAGGCTTATGGAATCGTCTGGCTAAAGGAGCTAATGGCAACATCAATTTAAAAATCTTTATAGTGTCTTACCACACACAAAAAAATACGGAGCCTATTTCTTTACAGGACGCAATCCTGTGGGTCAGGGAACCAGGCTCCCCAGAGAGGGAGGAGATGGGGGCCCCCTCCCTTCCCACAGCCTGTGGAAGGAGGCTGACTGTTGACGGGGACCTTCTCTGCCATCACGTCCTGAGTCGTCCCCCAGGTGGCCCCCAGGTCAGGCCCAGCTGGCGGCACAGGAATTGGGACAGGCATGTGGCCGCCGTGGGAATGCGCTCCCACAGTCCCTGCACACACGCCCCCGACACCCAGGGAAGCTGACGGACAGTGTAATTACGTGTGGAACCAAGAATAAAGGAATCCAGAGGTGGGCTCTGCCCTTCATGACTCAGCACCCAATGAGTCTTGACGTTTGTCTGAACGTTCTCGAAATAAACATGTTTCAGCAAGAAACTACCACGAGAGGCAGATGCCAAGCGCCACGCTGAAGGTGGTGGCTGAAGACGTGTTCTAGAACCGCGATTTCAACGCGATGGCCCATTTTGATGAAAACCAGTTCTCAAAATGACAGCACAGGACTGAGATCCATAGTGTCCCTAATACACATGAAGGAGATTTGAAACTAAACCGATACCGTCTTTCTCCCCCAGGACGGCCTCCCAGCTCACCTCCAGCACCGTGACACGTCGTTTGCGTGTCTCCCCATACTGATGTCGTCTGCCAACAGGGACCAGGTCAGCGATGACTCAGCAGCCCACTTCCAGGTACTCACCCGAGGGAACTGAGAGCTGTGACTCACACAGATCTGTGCACACCCGTGTGCATGGCAACACTGCTCACAGCAGCCAAGAGGTGGGAGCGGCTCAAGGGCTCCCTGGTGGGTGAACGGGCACGCACGACGTGGCCCATGCACCCCGAGGGACACCCCTGGGCCTTGACAAGGAAGGACGCGCGGCCACTGCAGGGACGGACCTCGACAGCATGCTGAGTGACAGAAGCCACATCCCAAGGGACACATGCTGCAGGATCCCACCTCTGTGGAGTCCCTGGAGTCACCAGAGCCCCAGACACAGCGAGCAGGAGGGGGGCGCCAGGCGCGGGGGGAGGGGCAACGGGCGCGGGGTTTCACTCTGGGGGGATGAGAAGGTTCTGGAGCCTGATGGCCGTGGGGGCTGTGCACCAATGTGCATGCCCTTAATGCCCCCGAAACACTTATGTGGTTAAGATGATAAATTCTATGTTATGCGGATTTGACCACAATAAAATATCGGTGGGGGGATGTTACCAGGTCAGAAGAAAGGTCTGTGTTGTGCTCTCCTGACTTCTTCCTGCTTCTCTTTCGTCACATACAAGAACAGCGGCAGCTCGGGTGGGACCCTCTCCGGAATACCGTCACTCCTCCCGTCTGTCACCCACTGTCCCGCACAGGCCCCTTCTGAGCAGGGCGGCTGCTGTCGCCTACTGACCGGCCTCCCGGCCGCCTCCACTCCTCACCCCAAAGAACCCAAGTTCCTCCGTCCCCAAACCTCCACCACGGCTCACTGCTGCCTAAGCGAGACCTCCACTCGTGGGCGTGACAGTCAAGGCTGCCAGACTCCACTCACAGCCCATCCACGTCCCGGGGGTGGCGGTGAAGCCCACCAGCTCCACGTCCCGGCCCCACCTGACCTCTGCCGTGCAGCGTCCTCGCCAGAGAACAAGACCGAGGGGACGTGGAAGGACACATGAGGGCGCTTGGCAATGAACGCCCACGGTCAGTACCTCCTGCCGCCGGACACGTCCCGCACCTGCGCTGATGACACGCACTCTACGGAGGACATCCGAGCCGCACCCCATCCTTCAGGCCGGGCTCACGCACCACCTTCCCCAGGACGCCCGCCTTCACCTCACCTCGCCTCCCTGACGCTCTGTCCTTGAAGGCCTTGAGCCCGCTGGCCTGGGGCCGGGGGTCCCCACTCTCCTCTCACACCGTGGGCTCACAAGGTTCTCCGAAGGCAGAGCCACCCCGTCTGCCTAGTGACCTGAAGCCCAGTGCTTCGTCCCAGAAGTCCCCAACGTGGTGACGGCTCTTCGGTGACTTTAAAACAGGACTCCTCGAGTTGGAGTGTCTTTGCTGCCGACTGTTCTATAAAAAGGGGAACTTACAGAAGGGAAAGTGGGCGGTTTCGGGAGCGTGGAGCCCGAGTCTGTGAGGCAGGCACTCAGAGGCCGCAGACTCAAACCTCAGTGCCATCGTGAAGCCAGTGGAGCAAGGACAGCACACATCAAGGAGAGCTGGCGGGAGGACTCGGCGGTGCGCGGCCGGCTCCTCGGGAACAGGCCCCGAGGACCAGACACTACAGGCGAAGGGGACAAGGTCACACCTGAGGCCCACACACCGTGGAATGACGACACATTTCCCGCCAACCATAGGGTCCCAGCCACGACTGCAGATCGGTCTGAACCACATGTTAAGAAATAGCCTTCCCGGACAGGCCCACACGGACACCGCTACGGAGTGGGGACCACCCAACGCGAGGATCCCAGGGTCAGTCACGTCCTCAAGGGGGAAGGTCACGGGAGCCGCAGCCGACCAGCCAAGTCTCTGACGACAAGCCCACCCGAGCCTCACCTTGCTGACGGCGGGGAACAGATTCTCGGGACAGACCCATACGCACCCCATCCCTGTGCCAGCATGTCCGTGATTTCCAGCCTCATGGGAACAGCTAACGTCCTGCTTCTGTGACTGCGACCAGAGATACGGTCTCAAGGAGAAAACCCTTTCTAACTGCTTTCCCTTCTCAGAGATAGCGCATGGTCAGAGAGCTTTGGCTCGCGAAGCATCTGTCTGCTACCCTTTTAAAAAATACAGGTGGAGCTTGATTTCAAGCATAGGTTCCTCCTTTTTGCTGAAGTGACCCTGAAAATTGCCTGCCCTCCCCCGAGTTTCTGAAGTCCACTCCCTCAGAGCCCCCTTCCCGAGCCCCTGCGCTCGACCAGAATAAGCACGGAATCAGGCAGCAGAAGCAGATGTGCCCTTTACTCCATCGTCTCCTCCACTTTTCATATTAAATATTTGAAATATATTAATCTTAAAAAAACAATATTAACACAGTACTCAAGGAACATAGGCAGAGGAGTAAACAGCAAGTCCAGACTGCAAAACCGCAGGTGATCTGGAAAACCGGAGTGTGGGTACCATCGATTCCAGGTGTCTCCAGCCGCCTCGACCTCGGGAGCGTTGTAGAGTCGGGCCACGAGCCAGACTGGGAGGGAAACAAAGCCATAAAAAAATACACGCGGCAAGCCCTCGCCCCATCCTCGGAGGAAGGCCGAGGTACGACAGGGCCCTCGGGCCGGGTCGGAAGGAGCCCCACCCGCCCAGGTGGTTCTGACGTCCGGGACTGCGCCCCGCCGCCTTCAGTCTCTAAGCAGGTTTTCGGGCTTGGGGTAGCCGAAGAGGACAAAGTCGGCCTCGTAGAGTTTGTAGAGCTGCTGCCTCCAGGCCAGGGGGATGGTGGCAAACCAGTCCTCCTCCCAGCTGCTGGCAGTCCTGTTCCGGTAGCTCGGGGGGAAGTGCAGGAGCTTGTCCACCTTGAGGAGCCGCAGGAGCTGGGCGGCGTCCTGGTCCAGGGTCTCCAGCTTCCCCACGAAGTCGTAGTCGATCTGGCAGGGGTGGCAGAGGCGGTGCACCTGCCGCCAGTGCTCGTTGAAGGGCGCCAGCTTCTCGGTGCGCGGGTCCAGCAGGTACTGGATGAAGTTGGCGAAGGACACCTTGAGGCCCGCGCTGAAGGCCTCGCTGACGGACGCGGGCAGGCCGGTGCGGTTGGCGTACATCTTGAGCATGGGCACCGCGAACTTGCGGTAGAACTCCTCGTTCTCCAGCTGGAACTTGCTGCGGAAGGCCGAGATGAGGCGCACGAAGGGGTCCCGCACGAACAGGAACTTGGTGTACTTCTTCAGCTTGACCTTCATCAGGTGGCGGGAGAACCTGCCGTAGCGGCGCCAGAATTTGTTCAGAGTCAGGTGGGTGCTGGCGTTGTGGACGAACTCCCGGGGGATGTCCAGCGGGTCGCGGTAGGGGGCGCCGCGGTCCAGGAGGCTCTCGCTCAGCACGATCATCACCCGCTTCCAGTTGGTGCACGCCACCTTGGGCACGTAGCAGTAGATGACGCCGTGGCGGTCGTCCACGATGAGGTGGTTGAGCTCGTAGTTGGGAATGTCGTCGAAGGAGCGGTCCTTGGTGGGGAACACGAAGCTGGCGTTGGCGCAGAGCCCCCTGAGCACGCTCCGCCGCTCGGCCTGCCGCCCGCCCGGGTCCGGGCCCTGCTGGGCGTCGCGGGGGGACCAGTCGTAGCCCCTCACGCTCTCCTCCGCGTTGCTCAGCGCGGGCCTGCTGGAGGCCGGCACAGAGGGCTGCTCCGTCCTTTTACCCGAAGGGGCAGTCTGCTTCAGGCTGCCGCCGAGCAGCTTCTGCAAAAACGCATCCACGTCGGACATGAACTCCTTCTCTGCCCCGTGCGTGGGGGTGGGCAGCGGCGCCAGGGGGTGCGGCCTGGGGAAGGAAGTGTGCAGGTAGAAGTGGGCGGTGCCCACGTTGTCCCAGTACACGATGATCAGGAGGACCATGAAGACGGACCCCAAGACCAGCCACAGGCGGAAGAGCCGGGTTTTGGTCATGCTGTCCGCGGACAGGACGGGGCGGGGGGCCCCTTTCTCCTGGATGCTGTCACGTCAGCTTCATGGAGACGGGACACTGCACTCAGGACCCTGGAAAGGTAACACAGAGCTACGTTAAAGACCACGGTCCAGCTAGGGTGTCCTCTGGCAGTCTGACTCCGACGGACGGTGCTTGCTGATGTCTTGGACCTCCCTTCGTGGTCCGTGTCCCTGCCCTGCCCCTCACACCTCCATCCTCCGCGACTTAGGCTTTGTGAGGCCGCCTCTGCTGAGTCTCAGCCCCTCCGTGTGACAGGACAAACGCCGCTTCGAGGGGCCCAGGACGGGGTGGCCGGAGATGTCGCTGGAGATCCTCTGTCGCTGAACTGAAAAGAGGGCCTGACAGACCAGGCTCGGGCAGGGACACAGACTCTCGTGGGAGGGAAATGCCGAGGAGGAAGGAAAGGCGGTCAGCAAAACCAAAACACAAGGTTCAATTTAAATGCATGCTACAACTTATGAAATGCCACAGATGTCCCAGCCTCTGAAGAAAACCTTTCGCTGTGCACATTTACTGCAAATAACCCCATCAGAGACAGGCCGCTGTGTGTGGCCGACACGTGCTGAGCACTGCGCACCACTGTCCCCCCCCACTTGGAAAGGACGGAGCGCACTTGAGGTCAGAGGGGGGACAGGGAGGGTCCACTGGGCAGCTGAAAGGGGGCAAGAGCTTTCCAGGCTGTAAGAGCATCATTGGTGTCCCCCCAGAGGAGCGAGACTGAGGCAGAGCCACGGATGAAGATGGGGAAAGGCTGCCTGAGGTTCAAAAACAAAGGGGCGGCGGGAGGGCGAAGGGAGGCAGGGGCAGACTGGCAGCTGCGAATGTCAGCGGGTGCTGGGACGGCACCCTGGCGAGGCCGACCAGCAGGCCCACCGGCAGGCCCACGGGCTCCGGGGCAGGCGGCCGCCCCTGTGCCCGGGGAGATGCAGGCTGGACGTCGGGTTTGTGGTTCCCTTACAACTTCCACTGAAGGCTGTCCTCGACCACCGTCAAGGTCAATTCCAGAAATGCCAGAGGAGCGCATCCTTGGGCCAGTCCTGTGTGCCACATGTGCCGAGCCCCAGTCCTGTCCCAGGTCCCTGGAGCAGTGCGAGGGACACCACAGCGTAGACGTGGTGTCTGATGGAGTGCTGGGGCGGAGAGCGCTGGCTCGGTCGCAGGTGCCCCGGGCAGGGACGCTTGCCCGGAGACGAGAGGACGTGCAGTCACCACCTGCAGGGCCTCCCCTGGTCCCCTTGTGCTTTCACCCGGCCACTCCATTACCAGTCTGCTCACTCACAACGGAACAACTAGAGATGGACACACCCAACAGGCACAGGCAGGCTCGGAAAGGACAGCCCAGGGACCCGGCTACTGGAGGAGCACCAGGAGGACGAGCCTGTCCCACATCCCAGAGGGCCCTGCCTCCGACCCTGAAGAGCCGACAGGAGAAAAGCTCCAAGAAGCGTCCCCGAAGAACCCAGGCAAAGCACGGGCAAGAGCGGCTGCGGGAAAGGGCCGAACCTTTGCCCAGAGAGGCCCCTCCTGCCCGCGGCTCCTGGGAGGGGCTTGGTTTACGGGGGGACTTGGGCTAACAGTGTGATGGGGGGCTGGAGGCTGAGCTCGGCCGTGTGGGGCGTACTCCACGCCCACTGTCACCCATCCGTGGTAGCGGGAGTCGGCCCTCTCCAGACCCCCTGGGAGGGGACAACTCTTCCCCCTGCGTCTCTTCCCTTGGCTTGTCATGTGAATCCTTGGCTGCGATGATCCGTGACGGTGAGTACGACACCTTTCCGAGAGCTCCGCAGGTCCTTCCAGTGGGTGACCCAACCTGAGGGAGGTCCCGGGACCCCACTCCCCATTTACGGCTGGTGTGTGGAGTGAGAAGGGTCTGGAGCACTGTCCCTGACCTCACGGCGACCCAACAACAGGAACGTCTGTCTGGACACGTGCTCTACCGAGGCCGGACGCCTGTGGAAAACCACCCCCGCCCTCGCGGTTTAGCAGGGCCGGGCAGGGGGCCGACCCCCCCCCCACCCGCCCGGGCTACCAACAGGCAGAGGAAGACGGCACGAAGCAGGGGAGTCACACTTGGACTCCCCTCCCCTTACAACGGGATCGCCCGGCGGGAGCTGGGCCTGCCCCTCCACACCGGGCCACCGTCACTGGGATGGACGGAGGTGGCAGGACGAGGGCTTAGCTGGCTCTGTGCTTCCCATCCCACCCCAGGATGGAAAACATTTGTCACATATTAATCAACAGAGGTTAGTCCGTGAGGGCCACCTGCCAGGGTCAGCGTGCCCCCGGCCCCCTGCAGCAGGTCACGCGGGCGGCCCCCCGGGGGCTCTTTTTATCCACGCGGTGAGTCTATGGCTTCTGTTGTAAACAGCGAGTCAACTAACTTATTTGTAATGAGACTCCTAACTTGCATCGGACCAGACCACTCAGTGGGCTGTGGGTTGTTGCAGGGAGCGTGCCCGGGTCAGGGGCTGGCCGTCAGGTAGGCACGGATGGCACACAGGGAAGGGGCCCTGCCACCAGCCCCCAGCCCCAAGACAGCGTCAGCAAGCATCCCCAGGCAGCGGGCGTCCGGGTGAGTCTGACTTACTGCTTCATGGCTTTCTGTATTTAAATTTGTTTTTGTTCACACTGGGCATTGATTGGTTTTTACTATGAGAAAAAAACATTTTTCCTTCTATAAAAGATACACAGCAATAAAAAAATTAAGGCATTAACAACAGAAGAAAAAAAAAATCAACCAATTGGACTTCATGCAAATTAGAAACTTCTGTGCATCAAAAGGCACTATCAACAGGGAAGATTCCCACAGAATGGGGAAAAAATGTTTGCAAATCATGTATCTAATGAGGGCTTAATATCCAGAATAAATGGAGAACTCATAATACTCAAAAGAAAAAAACACCCAACAACCCAATTCAAGAAAAGGCAACCACTTCAACAGACATTTCCCTGAAGACAGGCAAGCAGCCCCTGAGCATGTGAAAAGAAGCCCCACACCACTCATCCGGGAAACGCAAAGCAAGATCACGGGGAAGCACCACCTCACACCCATTTGGATGGCTCCAACCAAAAACAAAACAAAACAAAACAAAACCGGAGCCCGGTTGGCTCAGTCAGGGGAGCGTGCGACTCCCGATCTCGGAGTTATGAGTTCGAGCCCCACACTGGGTGTAGAGCTTACTTAAAAAAATAAATAAAATCCTAAAAAGAAAATAAAACGAAATCGAATTACCGCACAAAATGACCATATGACCCAACAATTCCGCTTCTGGGTCTGCAGTCACAAGGACTGGAAGCAGGGTCTCAAAGGGGTATCTGTGCAGCCACATTCACGGCGGCATGATCCGCACCAGCCAACAGGTGGATGCGGCCCAGTGCGCCCGGGAGGACGAACGGGTAACAGAGCGTGGTGCGCACACGTACAACGGAGTATGGCGCAGCCCCCGAGAGGAAGGACATTCTGGCAGCCGCTCCGACGTGGAGGAACCTCCAGGAGCCGCTGCTGAGTGAAATCAGGCAGGCACAAAGGACAGGTGCCGGAGGATCCCGCTCACGTGAGGTCCCGAGGGGAGTCACGTTCCCAGAGGCAGACTGGGGGTGACCTGGGGCTGAGCGGGGGCGGGGGGGCCGGCGTTCCAGGGGGACAGAGGATCGGTTTGGAAAGATGAATGAATTCTAGAGACGGAGGGTGCTGATGGTTGCACAGCGTCAATGTGCTCTAGGCCACGCGAACCAGAGGCTTAAAGATGGTTACGATGGTAAGTTTGATGTTACGTATATTTTACCACAATTGAAATACTGGAAGGAATGAATTAGAGCCACAAGAGCGGACGTGGAGGAACTTACGAGAGGTACTGTTGAATAAAGAGGGCGAAATGCAGGACGGTGCGTAAAAAATAAACACATGAATAAAAGTAAATAAAACACACAGAGACAAGGAAGGCCTGTAGTGGGGGAGAGCCGTAGGTCACAAAGGCTATAAGCCCAGAGCCACAGCTTAACCTCACAACCCTGCACCAAAGCTCAATGGGCAGATCTTACCTGCAACCTGTTTATCAAACAAACGTTAAAGTCTTAGAAACGTACAATGAGGGGATGGGTGTATGGAAACAAGACAAGTCTTCCCTTTGGGATGCCCCGAACCCCGTGCGTCTGGCTCTTCGTCGGTGAGACAGGTCCTGGGGGCCTTGTCTTGCCCTGGAGTCCTGCCCCACGACCAGGCTGGCTTCGGGGCAACCCCTTCCAGGCCTTTCCAAACCGAGGCGGGGAGCACTTCCACACCGCTTGCCAATGAGGTTGAGGCCACGGGTCATGTTAAATGTCAGTCCTGGGTGCTGTCCTCTCCAGCTTCGAACAAGCCACAGCAACAGCAGTCGTGGAGACAACGGGCCCAACAGGGCCTGTGTGAGCGGGGGGAGGGGCCTGTGCTGCTTCAAACAGGGTCCACAGCTCCTCAGGGGTGCACAGAGCAGAGACAAAGAGACGACCACACGGCACCGTCGGCAAGCTTTACTTTGTCAAGTAGAGTGGGACCTGCATGTTTCTGGCCCAGGCGCAGGGGCAGCGGGAGCCAGGGAGGGCTCTGGGGGAACACTCCGCTGCCTTCTGGGGAGGACGGCGGCACAGGATGGGCGGCAGGGAGGGGCAGGTGAGAACTGAAGCCGGGAGCCCTTCGGATGCAGAAGCAAGTCAGGGAACAACACTGACCTCAAAGGAGTATTCATTCGAAAAATAAGGGCATTGTTTCCAAACGCGAATCTCCCACGACTTCAAAAAGCGGCCCAAAAAAGCCTCAGAGCTTCTGGAGCCGCGGAGCACGCAGAGCCCCGCTGAGCGGGCTTGCTGCGGGTCAGCGTCCGGCTTCTGCCTCCGGCAGGGGAATGCACAGCCAGGTGTCCCCCAAAAGCTTCGCCTCGGGGGCTGGTTTTCTGCAAGGCCCTGGCGGTGCCCTGTGAACAACCAGGCTTCGGGTTAGCTTCAACCACAACACAAGGCGGCTGCGCAGAAAGGGCGGCGTCTTCGCTCGGCGTGGGGCTGCTGAGCACCCCTCTTCTCGCACACGTGTGGGCAGGAGCTCACGCCGGCTGCCCACGGAAGGCTCTGGTCTGCAGGGGCCCTCACACCCGCAGTGCACAAAGTCGGGGGGACAACAGGGCGGTCTGCGGCAGATAGCGGGGGGCTGAGCCCCCCAGGCCGGGGTGTGTCACTGTCATCGGGGAGAGTGGGCCCCATGGCCACACCCGCGTGAGGACCCACATCAGGGCACCTTCCACGCCTCCGTAGCAGAACTGGAGACCGCAGGCCACACAGGCCAGGAGGACGTGCTGGTTGGTTCTGTCCCCTTCGCTGGCCACACAGTATTCGAGGTGCATGTGTGAGGGCGTTCCTGGACGAGATGGACATCGGACTCCGCAGACCACAGACCGAGCCGGGCGGACGGTGCTCCCGGCGGGGCCCGCTCAACCTGCTCAGGCCCCGTAACAGAACAAGGTGAAGCAAGAGACAATTTCGTCTCTGCCTGGCTGTCTTCGAGCTGGGACAGAAGTCTCCTGCCCTCGGGCTCGGACTCAGCCCCCCTGGGTCTGAACTTCCCAGCCTCCATAACCACGAGCCAATTCCTTAAATACGTCTCTTTACGTACACCCTACAGATTCTGTTTCTGGAGAACCCTCGCACATATATTTGCTTCGTCACTTGTCCTGGGGGTGCGTGTATTTACTATACATTTACAGACAGAAGTGATTGAACCAGCGAGACCTAAACAGTAAGTGTTAAGAAACGGAGGGCGCCTGGGAGGTCGGTGAAGCGTCCGACTCTTGGCTTTGGCTCAGGTCATGATCTCAGGGTCGTGGGATCGGACCCTGCGTCAGGCTCCGTGCTCAGCATGGAGTCTGCTGGGGATTCTGTCTGCCTCTACCCCCTCCCCACCACTCGTGGCACGCTCGCTCTCTCTCAAAATAAATAAATAAATCTTAAAAAAAAAAAAAAAAGGTGTTAAGAAATGGATGTAGTTATTCGCCACGGTGGGAAGGAATGTCAAATGCAGAGAATCTCGGCCACTATCCAATACGACTACTCCAGAGGAATGGGCGGAGATTACTTATTTCCCTATATAGATACCCAGCTGTTCCAGCACCATTTGTTTAAAAGCCCCTGCTTTCCTGATTAAATCGCCTCTGCTTCTCCTTTGCTTTTTAATCAGGTTTATCGAGATCTGATTTACATACAATAAAACTCAGTCTCTTTAACTGTAGAGTCTGATGAGTTGGCAAATGTACACCACTATTAAGATCCAGGACATTTCCATCACTCTCTAAAGTTCCCTCCTCCTCCCCCAACACTCAGCTCTAGGCAACTACTTGTCTGTTTTCTGTGCTTGGTTCTGCCTTTCCCACAATGTCACCGACGTAAAACCATACAGGATGCAGACTCTTCGCAAGATGCCTCTGAGATTTGTCCGTGCTGGTGTTCATGTCAGTCGTGAAGTTCCTTTTTTTATGGCCAGCAGTATTCCATTATATGGATACACCACCGTTTGCTTATCCCTTTACCAACTGATGGACTTTTGGGTTAGTTGCCTTTTTTGACCACTATGAATAAAGCTCGTATCAACTCTTTTCGCATACGGACCAGATTCTTCTTTTATGCTAAGACTTTTTAAAAGTCAGAACAGTCGGTATTAAAAAACATCAAGCAGATTTTTCAGTTTCTAAAAGGTTCTACAAGAACCATAAAAGTAGATATGCTACACTAACGCTTAGGGACTCTACTTAAAGACCAATCAAACTGATCATCAAAATATGATAAAAATCTTAGATTACTTATGATTTTTCAATTATAAAATTTTAGGGGCTCAAGCGACTATAGCAAGTTTGCAGGATACAAAGTTACTATACAAAAGTCAACTAGTTTCCTATTTATCAGCAATGAACAAGTGGAATTTGAAGTTAAAAACGCAATTCCATTTATATTAGAACTCCCCGAAATAAAATATTTAGGTATAAATCTAACAAAATACATACAATATGTATGGAGAGATATTCCGTGTGTGGACAGACTTAATGTTTGTTAAGATATCAGTTCTTCCCAACGTAATCTATAGATTTAATGCAATGCCGGTCAAAATCCCAAAAAGTTATTTTGTTATTATCAACAGTTTCTAAAGTTTATACATGAGGAAAAAGGTCCTGGACACACAACACAATACTGAAGAAGAACAAAGTTGCAGGACTGGCTACCCGACTTCAAGACTTATCAGAAAGCCGCAGTAATCAAGAGCATGTGGTATTGGCCAGAGAACAGAGAAAAAGATCAATGGAAAAGAACAGAGAGCCCAGAAATAGACCCCCATAAATAGAGTCAACTGGTCTGTGGCAAAAGCAACCCAATGCAGGAAAGACAGCCTGCCTCAATTATGAGTGCTGGGACAACTGGACACCCCCACGCAAAGATAAACAAACATGTAAAAGAATCCTGACACAGACCTTACCGCCTTCACCAAAAATGAACTCCCAGAGGATCACGGGCCTGCACTGTACACTGCAAAACTAGCAAACTCCTAGCAGATCACAGGAGAGAACCTAGAGGACCTTGGGTGTGGTGATGCCTTTCAGATACACACCAAAGACCTGATCCCTGAATGCACGAATTGTCCACACAAAGATGTGTGCAAGAATGCTCACTGCAGCTTTATTCAAGATAGCTACAAACTGAAAACAGCCCAGAGGCCCTTCACCAAGCAGATGAATCCACAAAGTGGGGCGGACTCATTCAGTGGAAAACTACCCAGCAACAAAGGAGAACGAGCCACGGATTCATGAATCAGTGCACGCCATGACTGGATGAATCTCCAGGACGTTATGCTGAACAGAAGAACCCAGACACAGAAGAGTACATCCTAGGTGATTCCACTCACAGGAAGTTTTCAGAAGGCAAAACAAGTGACAGAAATCACAGCATGCCAAGGGACAGGAGGAAATCAGGTGCTGGAGATGTTCTAGCGTACTGACGGCAGTGGTAGTTAGACGGGTGGGCATACTTGTCCACATTTGTTGAACTGTACGCTTAAAATGTGTGCATTTTACTGCATGTAAATTATGCTTCAATTTATATGATTTCAAGAAAAAAAAATGTCAGCAGCCTTACTAAGTCCATCTCCAGAAGCTAAACCTTTCCAGCGTGAAGACCATGGACTAGCGCTCACCAGTTTCCACTACACAGGATGGAAACACCAGCCCCGGAAGTCCTACAGACATTTAGAGACCGGGAGGAAGACGGAAGGCGTTCTGGGGCCCAGGCCAGTCTCTGCTGAGTGGCCTGAGACGTCACCTCAAGTCTGAGTCTCAGCTTCTCGCCGACAAAACACCACCGATTGAGCTACTGAGAACACGAACGTGATAACATATGAACTATTCTGTAAAATATTAAGCCACTCTCTTTGGACTTGGCCACTGGCCTTATTTATTTTCCCATCTTTATCGGGCCCTCAAATATTTGTATTCTATGAACATAACGTTATTTTTTCATTACTCATATTTTCTACCAATAGTTGATTATCAGCAAAGAAGTCTCTATGCTTTCAGCTGATTTTATCATAATTACAACAATGGCTAATTGGTTTTCAAAAGTGATATGGTAAGGTCTTATGTGTATTAATTTATTTAATCTCCATACTAATTGTGATAAAATTGGGGCAAAACATTCAGGCAACTTGCCCAAATCCGCCTGGCTAGCACCTGTTCAGAGCAGGCCTCTGAGCCCAGGCAACTGATTCCGGAACCCACCTTCCCAACCACCACCCCCAGCAACCTCTTCAGTAGACGCTCCATGTACAATCGGCTGGGCTTTGGTAGACGCTCCATTTTTTATTACTTTATTTCTGAGAGAATTTGCTTCCCCGAATAACCAACATCTGAGCATTAAATCAAGTGACACGGACTTCACTAAGAAGTCCAAGAATGTTTCCAGTTTTATGTATTTATGTGACTGGCAAAAAGGCCAGAAACTACCCACTTCTTTTCCAGCTTTGCAAACACTATGTAAAGCAAAGAATTCACTGCAGTTCCCATCACTGTAGTCAACAGAAATTTGGAAAGTTTCCGTGAGTGGTCTCAGCATGTACTCTCTGGGCTGTGTCTGCCTCTTTGCAGCGCGGGTAAAACGCCCACAGTAAACAGATACGCGCCCGACGCCACCGGCACTCGGGGTCACCTGTTCACAGAGCTACTTCGTTTGTATTCGGTTAACGCGGAGAGCCGCGTCGGACGGGGTATCCACGTAAGAACAAGTAAGAAACGGCCACGCTGACCAAACATGGGTTAATGTGGGTCCCAGGACACCTGACGGGAAACGGAGCCTGAAGTCCGCCTGTGGAGTACGGTAACTTCCCCCGGGAGCCGGGCCCAGGGCGTGGAGGGCTGTCCACTCACACTGGTCTCTTGGCCCCGCTCCCTAAGCCCCACTGACCTCCCCATGTAGACGGGCTCTCAGGGCACGCATACCCGCCCCGCACTCCCCAACCTCAAGTTCTCAGAAGCCAGGGATCGCGTCTCCTGTACCTTCCACCTTCATCACAAGACTCATGTATTTGCTGCACAGTATTTGACTCCGGAGTCCAAGTGAGCACTCATTTCTCAGAGTTAATGCAAATAAATTATTTCACGGGAAAATGATGATAAATTTCACATTAGTTTAAGAACCTGCCTGGAGCTTTACCTTCGAAACACAGCCACACTCTAACCTCTTCCAGTCCCTCTGGTGCCCACCTGTCCCCGCAGCCCAGTCAGCTGGCCTCAGTGCTCACCTGCATGACCACAGCCGTCTCCGACCTGCTCTCAGCACTCGAGCCCACACAAGCCACGTTCAACACGGCAGCCGTGGTCATTCCGTGACAAGGCACACCATGCCACTTCTCTGATCAAAATCCTCCGATCACTGGAGTCACACAGCTTCCCATTTCCAGTCTTTACTGCCGCTGACAGGCCCTACCTGATGGGACCCCACACTCTCATCTCCTCCTCTGCCCCCCTCACGGGCCCCACTCCAGCCGCAGTGGCCTCCTTGCCCTTCATGGGCTCCCACTGCTGGGCCCACATCCACTGTCCTCTGCCTGGACGTGCACGCCTGGGGCATCCAGTGGCTCAACCCTGCACTGGCTTCTGATCTCTGCTCAGAGCTCACCTCATCGGCGAGGCCTCCCCTGGTCCCTCCCCACCGTGCGCTCCCCATCATCCACACCCGCTCTGCCTCTGTGGCATGTGCCATTGCCTCCAATACCACACGTTCTCGGGCTTACTTGCTCCCTGTCTGTCTGCAGTAACACAGAAACTTGAGAAGGCAGGTGGCCTCAAGGCTTAGAACAGTGCTTGGTATACAGTAGGTACTCAATAAAGAGCTGTTCCGCTAAAACAGATAAACGCAACTGACCCTGGTTTTATGATTTCCGAAACTCGGTAAACGGAACGAAGAGTTCACAACAGTGCTCTTTCTACTTCTGAGTATGCTTTTAAAAACCCTTTATAGTAAGTTAAAAGAAAAATAAAACAGCTCAGGAAAGCACCCACCCTCTGCTCTGTGACCGCAGCCAGGACACAGGATCCGGAGAACAATGACAATAACGAAGAGGAGACGAAGAACGAGTCAGCTCTCGGGGGTGCGGAAAAGGGCCCCGGAGTGAGCGAGCCGAGCACCAAACCCGGGCGAGATTCAGGCCGCCTCACCCAGCAGAGCCGGAAGCGGCGTGACTGTCTTTACCAACGTTCTGCACACACGTGTGTATGTTAAAGGATGAGATTGTGCGGGCGGGTTACCACAAACCCCAGTAGCCCCTGTTCCTTCCCCGTTACCCACCTCCACCCTGTTGGCCGAACCTTGGGGGCCCCACCGCCTCTGAGGAGCAGGGTCCGGAGCCGCCACTGGACTGGCTTCAGGCAGGGGCCTCCCCCTGGGGGCAGGTGGAAGCGAGTGTCTCCTCCCTCCCCCGGCCCTTGCCGCACCCACGCCCCGCTCACCCCCACACCGTCTCCGGACGGACACATCATCGTTTCCATTAGAGCAATATCGATGTTTACATAAACGATCACGGCGCAAAGGCTGTTCACAGCTGAGCCTGGCCGTACACCGTAATTGTCTCCTGTCTTCCTGCACGACAGGCTGACTTCCCCGGAACTGATGACAGTCTTGTGTTCCATGGACTCCTCACTAATCCAGCCCCAGCGCCGCCGGCTGCCCACGTCTCCTGTCCAGATGTCCCAGCGCCTAGGAGCCATGTCAGGCTCACCTTGCCCGAGAACTCCTCCCCGGGGAGTGGGCCCCCTGCTTCCTCTCAGGAAAGCCCCATCCCCTCGGGCTCTGTCCTTCTAGACTCACCACCTTGTTCTGGGAGAGCACGTCTATCAGTCACTTCCTTAAAGTACGTGAGATGGAACTTCTGGAGCATGTCTGAAAATATCTTCATTCTACCCTCCTTTGCCTGCGTGTAGAGTTCGAGGTGGAAGGTATTTTCCCTCGGAACTCTGAAAGCCGTGCTCTCTTGCCCTCCACCTTCCAGCGTTGCTGCGGACAGGTCCCCACGGCATTCTGCTCCGCTCTGTGATGACCTACTGGTGGCCTGTTTTTACTCTTTTTCTAGAAGCTAGCACAATCTTCCTCGTCCCAGAGTTCTGAGATTTCACAACCACGGGCCTTGGAGTGGGTGTGCACATCTCTCTCTCCATCCGCACTCTCACTACCCAAATTCTGAAACCGATGGCCTTAGAAGCATTTCCGGATAAATCGCTTGTTTCCCAAACTCTCACTCGTTACTGTGGAAACTCGGCACCCCTCACTGTGCAAACCTGCTCCCCACCCTGCAAGGACCCACACCGGGAGCCCAACAGATGGGGAGAGCGAAGGACACCTGCCTTTTCACACGCAGTGCTGGCCACCTGGGGGGCCCCCTTCCACACAAAGCTTTGGTTCTAGGAAATTCTCTTGCATTATCTTGTGGACAGCCTTGTCCTATTTTCTCTCTTCTTTCTTACTGAAACAGATCACTCAGATGTCAGCCTCCTGCTCTGATCCTTCCCTTTTCTCTCTCACTTCCCACCTTTGCTTTTAGGTTCATCTTCCGCAGCTCCTCAACTCTATCTTTCACCCACCAACCGGGCTTTTTATTTCTGCCATTGTGTTTTTTTATACCCAAGAGTTCTCTTTTTGGTTCTTCAAGCGTTCCCACTTTTTTTACTAGAGCAGCCTGCTCTTGTCCCTTGCGTTCAGTAGTTCCCCTTCTCTGCGTGTGCACGTTAGCGACAGTGTGCTTGTTCAGTCCTCCTCCTGCACACCCTCCACTGCCTGCAAGTGTGAGCTAGGGTCTCTACCTTCCAAGTGAGAGGTGTCTGCACATGTCCTTGGTTATCTGTTCCCATTTAAGAGGTAGGGCACCAAAAGAACTTGGAAGCTTTGAACCGTGGGGGGAGGTTAGTAATGATGAGCTCCGTTAGTGAGGGTCCTCCTTACTGGGGACCCCCTGGCGTCACTATTTTTAGGTCCTTTCTTTTGAGCTACTCATGCTTCCCAAAGACTCTTTCACTCTCCCGCCTGGAGAGGAAAGTGCCAACTGGTGGTGTTCTGGGAGCCACCGACTCCACTCGCTGCATCCCACCCCTCTCCCCCTACCCAGCTAGGCCTGGCATTTCCCACTCCTCTCTGAAATATTTGTCAAGTTCTCTAAACAGTGACAGAAACCCCCACCTGGGTTAACGGCAGGAAGGACGGAGCTGCTGTGTCAGCTATCATGAGGCCCATCTACGGGCAAGTGGTTGAAGCCGCAGCAGCCCTGGGTGCAGACACAGACACACTAAGTAGGTGTGAAACCAACCGCTAGCTTCTGAACGCACAGAGACAGTTACAAAATCGAAAATAAGATGTAAGTTGTGGTTTTTTAAATGATAAACTAGCTGCATCTGCTTCAGCAGTCTCACTAACCGGTCTCTCCCTCACAAGCACACCTGAGCCTCGGGACCTTTCTAGAAGGCAATCACCCCCCAGGTGTGGTGATATGCAGTCATGCCCAGGAAGTGCAGGCCATCATTCACGCTTCTCTTCCAGCACCTATCGCTTCCTGGCTGGTATTCCCCAGGCTTCTGCCCCAGACACTCGTCCAGAAGGCCCACAAACACCATGAACCCTAGAAGCCGAAGACCCAAAAGCCCCTCCACACCGGCTCCAGCACTTTCCATCACTGGCAGAAGCCCTGTCCGTCACGCAGCCGAGTGAGAAACCCTGGTTCCTCCAGCGTTTTTCCTTTCCCCTTCACCACACGCCACAGAGCGCCAACCGCTGTGGGTTCTCCTGTTGGCTCTAATCTGATGACCCCCTCCACTCTCTCGGCCTCCGTCCCGAAGCCATTCCCCTACAACGGCACCCAGCTCAGCCTCCAGCTCCCCACACCCTGAACCCACCTTCCCTGGTCCCTAGTGCTACTTTTCTGAAATACAGACCTATCACATCCCACCCAAACCCTGACCGCCCCCTCACTGAAGATCAGGGTAACAGCCCAAACTCTAGAACAGCATTCAAGGCCCTTCGGTAAGAAACCTTTTTCTGGCCTTACCTTCCACCCCAATCCTCAAACCCCCTCTCGCAATGAATCCAGGGACTTGCCGCCCCCCCCAAACACCCCATTCCCTTCCATCTCTCCACATGCCCTGTCACCTCCACCTAGAATGTTCTCTCCAACTTTCATTCGTCCTTCAAGGCCCCCAAATCCATCCCACATCTCCACCACGGAAAACTCCAACACCAGGAAATAAACTTCTCTCTTGCCCCTTTCTTCACACTGCAAATAATTGCCTAGACGCACCGGTCACACCGTATCATAACCAGCCTAACTTCATCACCAGCAGCCAGCCCAACTGGCCATCTTGCCAATGACCAGAGGCTCAGCGTTTGGGGGAACGGATGAAGCGGGCCCACAGTAACAGCCAGCAGTATTGGAGGGCTGCAAATACCCACCCAAAGTCCCATAAACTAATTTTCAAGAAAACCACCAAGCAATTCCATGCAGATGCGGTCCAAAAGCACAGGAGCGAGGCCTTCCCGTGGCATTGTGCTAGGTGTGGGGTAACCTCCTGCGGTAGGCAGATTGCAACACGCAAGTGTAAAAAACCCGCCCTTGTAACACCTTCGTCCTACACAATGTATGTCAACTCCACCTCAATTTAAAACAAATGTCCTGACATCCCTGTGCGCTCTCCTTCTCCCCCCAGACCGCAGTCCTGACTCACCCGCCCCACGCCAGGTGCCCTCGGAGAAAGGGCTGCACTGTGTCCTGCGCGGGGGCAGGCGAGGACCCGCTGAGCCGGTTCCCCGCCGCCCGCAGCCGGCACCCACACTTGGGGGAGCAGTACCCCTAAAGGTGCGTCTGCCCCCCCCATCATCCCGGGCCTCCTGAGCCTGTGCGAGGGCAAGCACAGAGTAAATAACTGAATAAATCGCGGACACACTGGGGCTTGTTGTGCTCCGCGCCAGCGGAACCCCGGCGTGCGCCAACGGCTCGCGGGGGATGCCCGGGGGCCAGGGGCCCGAGCCGGCCATGGAGGTCCCTCTGTTAGCGGCCAGGGCACGGCTTCCTTGCGCGGGAGAGGCAGCCCCGCTGTTTCTGAGCAGAGGGTCCCCGGAGGGGATCCCCCTCCAGGCCTCGCGGCCCCGCAGCGGCCCGCCTGGGGTCCCCCGGGGCGGGGCCGCGCAGCGCAGGCCGGCGGGCGGTGCCCGCAGCCCCCCGGGAGCGCGGCGGTGGCGGTGGCGGTGGGGGTGGAGGGGTGGAGGGGTCGGGGCGCCCGCCCGGCCCGGGGTCCCCGCGCAGGGCCCTCGGAGCACTGCGGCGCGGGGCCCGGCTCCCAGCACCGCCGAGCTGGCGTCCACGCTCCCGCGGCGCCGCACAAGGGGACCGGGAGCGCGCCTGCGGGGCGCCCCACCCGCCGCCGCCGCCCTCCAGCGCCGGGCGCCCGGGGGCTCAGAGAGGGTGCGAGCCGGGCCAAGGTCACACAGCGGCGGGCGCCCCGGACCTGCCCGCGGGCTGAGGGGGGGAGCCGGGACCCGCCCGCCGCCCCGCGCCGCATGTCGCCCCGCGCCCCCGCCTCGCGCGCCTCAGCTCACCTCACCTCACCTCGTCGTCGTCGTCGCCGCCGCCGCCGCCCCGCCGACCCTCCCGAGGCCGCCCCTCCTCCGCCGGCCCCGCCCCCGGCGCCCGGAGCCCCGCCTCCCGCTCCACTTCTCGCGAGAAGTCGCGGCCCACGGAGGGGCCACGGAGGCCGAGGGGCGCCCGCCCTCAACGCGCCTGCGCCCTCCGCAGCCCGGCCCCGCCCTCCCCAACCAGTGCCATGTGGCGTGGTATTTACGACCCCCGATCGGTCCCGCCCCCTGGCTCTGGGGGCCCGCCCCCTTGCCCAGCAGCCAATCCGGTTCTGCAGGCCGCGGCGTTGGCTCCGCCTCCAGGGGTCCAAGCGAGGCGCGCGCGGGAAGCGGCCTAGAGCCCGGCGCGGTTCCGCTAACCTGCACTTGCGGAGCGCCTGCAGTTTCTCCGCTCGTTCGCGACCCCGCGACCGCTGGCAGAGGATCGCGACGCTCTCCGGCCGGGGCCTGCGGAGGGTGACCGAACCTCTCCGAGGCTGTCCCAGGTCCGTCCCTTGCGGGCAGGTAGCAAAGCGGTCGGCGAAATGACCCTTGTTCTTAGTTAGCATCCATGGGTTTTCTTCAGTGGGGGTAAAATACGCATGTGACAAAATTCACCACCTTAACCGTGTTTCCTGCACATTCACATTTGTGCAGCCATCTCCACCACCCACCTACAGAACGTTTCCAATCCGTGATGGTTTCTGCGGTTCCTCGCAGTGGGCCGCGGACTGCCTTCGGAGGGGAGGCTCTGTCCTCACTCCCTGCCCAGCGGCCGGTCAGCACGGAGTCCCCACCAGCTGGGGCCTGAGACCCAGCAAGGCCCTGCCCTCCCGGAGCGTCTCTTCTAGCGGGGGAGACAGCTAGCAAGTGCACCAACTGCTCCTTTGCATTGGGTCATCCCCTCCGCGTGAGCAGGGGTCAGGCCTCTCCCAGCTTAAAAACAAAAACAAAACCAGTACCCTTTACCCCCTCCAGCTAGCACCTCCTCAACTAACACCTCAAAGCAGTGGGTCGCTCTCCACAGTCTCCAGTTTCCATAAGTCCCCTTCACTCCACTCCCTGGGAAGAGGTCCCCTCCAGCAGGCAGGCAGCGCCAGCATGGGCGGGATGGTACAGGGCAGGTGCACACGGGACAGGTGCACATGGGGCGGGATGGCACGGGGCAGGTGCACACGGGGCGGGATGGCATGGGGCAGGTGCACACGGGGCAGGTGCACACGGGGCAGGTGCACACAGGGCAGGGTGGCACGGGGCAGGTGCACACGGGGCAGGTGCACACAGGGCAGGGTGGCACAGGGCAGGTGTACACGGGGCGGGATGGCATGGGGCAGGTGCACACGGGGCAGGTGCACACAGGGCAGGGTGGCACGGGGCAGGTGCATACGGGGTGGGATGGCACAGGGGCAGGTGCACACGGGGCCGGGTGGCACGGGGCAGGTGCACACAGGGCAGGGTGGCACAGGGCAGGTGCACACGGGGCGGGATGGCATGGGGCAGGTGGCACACGGGGCAGGTGCACACAGGGCAGGGTGGCACACGGGGCAGGTGCACACGGGGCAGGGTGGCACAGGGCAGGTGCACACGGGGCGGGATGGCATGGGGCAGGTGCACACGGGGCAGGTGCACACAGGGCAGGGTGGCACGGGGCAGGTGCACACAGGGCAGGGTGGCATGGGGCAGGTGCACACGGGGCAGGTGCACACAGGGCAGGGTGGCACGGGGCAGGTGCATACGGGGTGGGATGGCACAGGGCAGGTGCACACGGGGCGGGATGGCATGGGGCAGGTGGCACATGGGGCAGGTGCACACAGGGCAGGGTGGCACACGGGGCAGGTGCACACAGGGCAGGGTGGCACAGGGCAGGTGCACATGGGGCGGGATGGCATGGGGCAGGTGTGCACGGGGAGATGAGAAGGTAGTGGTTACATTCTAGTTCTTAAGTTGCTGGTAGACGATGGGTAGTTCATTTTACTAGCAGGATTCAAAATTAAAGATACTTATTTCACCCGTTTTGTTTTGTATGTCTTAGCTTGCTCGGGCTATCATAACAAAGCACCACAGACCAGGAGGTTTAATCCCCAGAAAGTGACTCCCTCTCAGTTCTGGAGGCTGGAAGTCGGAGGGGCTGCTTCCTTCCGAGGCTGCGAGGGGCGGTCTGTCCCAGGCCTCTCTCTTGGGCTCGTTGCCTGTCTTCTCTGTGTCTCTTCACATTACTTCCCGCTGTCTCTGTGTCCACACTTCCTCTTTGGTAAGGGCTCAGTCACACTGGATGAGGGCCCACCCTAATGACCTCATTTTAACTTGATTTCCTTAAAGGTCCTGTTTTCAAACCTCACATCTGAGGTTCTAGCGGTTAGTACTCCAAAATGTCCTTTTTTGGAGAGGCCACAATTTAGCCCACAATGGTATTTATCAAAAACTATATAATAATAAACTGTTTTAAAATGTTATTTCCTTTTAAATATTTATGAGGATGGTTAAAATAAAATTTTAGGACGTGACGATACCCGGTGCCGATGAAGGTGCCGGGCAGCTGGAGCTCTCCCTCCGTGGCCGGGAGGAAGGCAGAACGGCCCCGCCCCTTGGAAAGCAGGTGGGCAGTGAAAAGTGAAAACAGAAGTCTACCGCGCAAGCCAGCAAACCCACTCCTGGGTATTTGCCTAAGGGAGATGAAGACTTCTATTTGCACAAAGAGCTGCACACCCGTGTTTTTAGTGGCTTATTCATAATTGCCCCAAACCGGAAACAGCCCAAAACTCCTTCGACCAGCAAACGATCAGAAAAACTGTGAGACATCCATGTGGACAACACAGATGAACTCAGTATGGGGTGAACCTCAGGTGCACACTTCGTGATTCCACTTAGATGACGTTCTGGACGAGGCAAAACTATAGGAACAGGTGTTTTCTGGGGCTTGGGGTTGGGGGAGGGGTGACTATACTGGGGCAGGGAGAGGCTTTAGGGCTGATGACACCGTTCTAGATTCGGGTGCTGGTGGGTTATATGGCTATGTTTGTCAAAGCCTCCGTAAATTTCCCATTCAAAAGGACAGATGTTGTGACATGTGAATTAAATATCTTCATTTGAAACAATCTTCTTAAATGTAATTTTCTCCCAGCCAGGGTTTTCTTAATTATGAAGAACTGGTGCACGATGACGATGAAATCATTTAGCCAGGGGCCCTGCATTCAGAGGTGCTCCATTAATTTTTCCTCGAGCCCAGCAATTCCCCAACGGTGCCTGGAAACAGCAGCCTACAGAGGGGGTTATGGGCACCCCGGGGGAAAGATGAAAGTGATCCCCAAATAAGAGTGGGCCCAGGAAATAAAAGTTAAAATGTTTAATTACGACCAGCCAGACTTCTCAGATCTTTTGCCAGGATAAAGCATATTGCGGATTTTAGGGAATTTCCCCAGGAGTTGCCGCACCTCTGGGGGGGCTGGTAAAGGTTTGTTTGGACGAAACAGATTCAGATGCCCAGGAGCCAGCATCTCACGCCGGGAATTTGAACAAAGCTCCCGGGCCATTTGGTGAGCGCCAGGACCCGGGCTCGGGAAACGGGGTGAGGGTCTCAGCGGACAGGACCTGGCGCTGAGATGGAACCAGCCCTTCCCTTGAGGGGGAGGAGAAAGGGGGAGCAACAGCAGAATCCGGCCAGGTCCCCTTTGGAGGTGATGACGTGTGCCGGAACCGGCTGGAGGTCGCGGCTGCCGAGCTCCGTGAACGGGCTGAATGCCGCGCCAGTGTTCACTTGAAACAGCTGGTTTTCGTCTTATGTCAGTTTCACCTTGATTAAAAAAAGCAAAGCCACCCCAAACCCGATTCTTCACGTCAGCGCTGCACCGACATTCTTGCCTACCTCCCTGATAGAACTTCGTATTCTCTCCTCGCTCACAGACGAGGTAGCAGAGGCTCAGAGACGTGAAGCCACTAGCCAGAGACACACAGCCGTGTAAGGGGCAGAGTCGGGACCAGAAGCAAAGTCGGGGCTCCGGGGCCAGGGCCACCCGGCGCTCCAGTGGCCGCCTGGGCCCAGCCCCAGGTGGGCACCTGCTAGGAGGGACCCGTGAACAGGCCAGTTCCGGCCAGGAGGTGACGTCCCTCTCCCCCCTCCTCCGGGCCCTGGGCACCTTCAGGCTGGCAGACCCCAGCTGTCTGTCTGTCTGTCTATCTCCACAGCAAGTTGGTTGGCTGTGGCCCGCCTTCAAGGGCCCTGGGCCACGGTGCAGAGGCGGCAGCCTCCCCAGGCTGACCCAGCCTGGCTCGGTCTCGGTGTTTTGGTCTGAGTTATCTTGATGTCCCAAGCCGCCAGCAACTATGTCTGGTTTCCTAACCAGCATTGCCACAGGAAAAAGAGAGAAGCAGCTGTGGCCTGGACCAGGAAGTGTCACCTGCCTGTGACAGAGGGAGCAGGGCGATCCCGAGTGCTCGCTGGGCGCCGGATCGGCCAGCATCCATGAGGGAGGAATCAAAGAACAAAGCAGAGGAGTGAGGATCCCCAAATCAACCTCTATCTTGGCAGGCGAGAGGGAAAATCCCAGAGAGCAGACGCGTCCTGGCTGCGTGCGCCCCCTGCCCCAACCCGGGCTCACTGCAGTGTTGCTTTCCACCGTCTTACCGGGTCCATTTCCCAGCCCCTGTGCCGCCTCTAGCCTCTCTGAGCCCCCACATCCTGACCTGGATGCTGTTGGAAACGATAACCCTCCCCTCCTGCAGCGCTTATGCCTGAGAGAGGCGGTGCGTGCGGAGAGCTGGCCCCTGACAGCATCTGTGCAGGGAGACCAGCTGCGAGGCACTGGGGGGCGGGGGGGGGACTGCTTCGTGGTGGCGGTGGAGGGGTGGGGGGGGGAAGAGGACGGGGGTGGAGGGGTGGAATGGAGAGGGCAGGCTTAGGACTGGCTGATGGAGGGAGGGGGCTGAGGAGTCAAAGGTGTGCCACCGAGAGAGGTAGGAAGCGCTGGAGAACAGTCAGGGGCACAAGCCTTGTGAACTTGGTGCTGGGCGTGCAGAGCGAGAAACGCGCAGCTGTCGGGGAGACAGCAGGGGGCTTCCTTCTTGAAGTTGGGGGAAAGGGGTGCTGGCTGGAGATGGGAGCATCAGAAGTGATGTCAGCGACTGCCAGGACCCCAGTGGTCTAGCCAAGCCCGATGCACCTCGCCCCAAACCTTGTCCTGGCAAACCCTCTCTGCCGCCTTCTGCTTCACCCTCCTGGTTGCTGGAATGGCCAGTAGGGGAAAGAGGCCACCGAGGCTCCATTTCATTCAAGGGGCAGCAGGAGCCCCCAGAAGGAAGGAAAGGGGGCCCCTGGAAGGCACGACGAGGGGCCCCTGGCTCTGACTCACGGAGCCGGAGAAGCACTGTTAGAGTGAAACCCAGCCGCCCAGTCCCACCTGCTAAGGGCTGCCCTAGGTGTGGACAGGCAGCCTGGGACCCTGCAGGGAGGAGAAGCCACTAGCGGAGTCATACCCGAGCCCTCGTGATCCACACACGGACTAATCCAGACAAACTCAGAAAGGACGAGCCAGCTCCGGGAATGTGTGACCCATTCTCAGGAGGAAGCAGGAGAGCGGTGAATGGTCCCGTCCCCTGATGGCTTCTGTCCCCAGTGTGATCAGGGGCTCGTCCTTGCTTGCACACCTGCAAGGTCACTCCTCTGGGCCGCCCACACGTCACGCCGTCCTCTGCAGGAAAACCCACCACCACTCCCCAGCGGGGGCTTCTGCCCTGCTCATCTCTCTCCGGGCGGCGTTCCGGAACCTGCTCCCCCACGTCCCTGTCCTCTTGCAGCAAAGTCTCGGAACGACACGGTGACGAGCACGGGATGTTTCCAGCAGAGTCCCCTCGTTGGCAGGTTCGGCCTCTGTCCTGGAGAGGGTGCCAGGACCCCGGGTGAGGTCACAGGACAGCGTCCGCACTGCGGGCAGGCGGGGGCGACTCAGAAGTCTTCACGTGTCCTCTGTCAAAGCTCCAGTCCCCCCAGGACCTGCTGGTTCTCTTGCCGCAGTACCCACACCTCCGCCCGGAGCCCTCCTTTGCTGCTCTCCTCTCCCAGTCCATTCTGGCTGCCGGAACAAGATCCCGTAGACAGGGACACTTAGAAACGACACACATTTATTGCTCTGGGTCCTGCAGGCTGAAAGTCCATGATCAAGGGGCCGCGTGGCCACATTCTGGGGAAGGCCCTCCTCCCGGTCCATGGCCAGCACCTTCTCGTGTCCTCACGTGGTGGAGGGGCCTGGGGAGGCCACTGGTCCCATTCATGAGGGCTCCTCCCTCATGTCCCAAGCACCTCCCAGAGGCCCCACCTCCTAATACCATCATCGCTGGGGGGCGGGATCTCAAAATAGGAATTCTGGGTGGGGGACACAAACACCGAGACCACAGCACTTCCTGAGTCTCGCTCAGGGCTTCTGACGTTTACTACCTTACGTTATCAGAGCCCACATGACCCATCTGCCCCAGGCCCTTTGCCCTTGCTCTGCTCCCCACCTGGGCTGCACTTCCTCCAGGAGGCCTTCCTTGACTGGCCTGTCTAAAGTAGCCTGCCCAGCACTCTGTCCCTGTGGCTCGTTTTCATCACAGCGCTTCCCGGTCATTCTCTGTCCCCACCTTCTCTAGAACGTGGGCTCGGCGAGGGGACGCGTCCTCGGCACTTAGTGCCAGCTGGGGCCCCATTTAGCCCCCGCCTTGGGCCCCCCTGGATTCTGTTTCCCTCCCTGACCCGCCTGGTACCTTTGCCCTGCCTGGACCTCGGGGCACGGACGGAGAAAGCCGACCCTCCGAGCCTCGGAGCAAACCTTCCAGGGAGAGCTTTAACGAAGTCAAGGGCGGCACAGAGCTCCCCCCTTTCCTGGGAGGGGCCCCGGGGACCAGATCAGGGCTCGCAGCATGCACGCTCACACAGGCACGCATGCAGCTCGCACAAGGGTTCCGACTGGGGACGCGGCAGCCCCAGAAACTTGGGGAGAAGCCTTCTGCAGGAGAAGGGCTTGTCACGGGCTGAGTCCTGCCCCTTCGGCCCAGCCCCACCCGCCCTCTCGTCAGTGGCTTGGGCCTCGCAGCGCCGGTTTCTGTCTTTGTGCCTCGGGAATTCTTCGAGAAATAACTCACATCCACCACATTTGCATAGATTATATAATTGTCATCATACAGACATAAAAGCACGTCATATATATTTTTTCAGTTGGTATATTTCAGAGAGCTGCCTACACCAGCATATAATGGAAACACGGCTGTTTTTAAAATAATTCTTTTCTTTTTTCCCCACATCAAGTCATACAGGAACACCCTAAAGATCCAAATGGGTAGAAAACGGATGCGGTGGAAAGGGGTCTGCTGCCCACATGCCCCCAAGCCCCATGCTGTGCCCCATTTCCAGGCTCTCCTTCCACGGCTGTCCCACCCAGCACACTCAGGCGAGTGCAGACTCACGGGGCGTGCGCGCTGCACACCCCGGCACTGCGGGATCTCACCCGGTTGGCGAACGTTAAAGGACCCGCTAACGTTCCCGCTCCTCGTCCAGCAGCGGCACGTGAGGCGCCAGGTTCCGTGCGGCAGCGAGACACGCTCAGGTTCCTCCCTTGCTCGTGCACATGCTGTGGCTCCCTATCACCCAGCATGTCCGGCCTGGCTTCCAGGGGGTGACAAGGGAAGCAGCATCTGCTCGGCCAGGCCACAGCACCAGGTGTTTGGTCCAACTCCAGGGTCGACGGTGCTGCCAACGTGTTCGGCAGATGAGACGAACATTCCAATCAGCAAGGAGACTTCGGTCCGGAGGACCCTCTGTAGTGTGGGTGAGCCTCGCCCAATCAGGTGAAGAGCGAAGC
>CM052890.1:1115372-1169685 GCA_028534135.1 Potos flavus | reverse complement strand
GAAGGCTCCAGCCTGTGACCCACAGGAAGCTGCCGGAGAGTCCGAGGCTCTGGTTTCTGCCCGAGGCCAAAGGTCTCCCCTGGAGACAGGACGAGACGGCGGGTCCACGCTGGGGGGCTGGGGCTGCACCACCCTGATGCCCCAGCCAGAGGCCAGAGCGCAGGGGCCGCCCCGGCCCGCAGAATGGGTCAGGCCATCCTGCCTGGGAAACCCATTTCTAGAGCACGACACAACAAAACAAGCACGCATGTTTCAGAAATTCTTTTATTAACAAATTATGTAAAACGGTTACAACTAGCAAGCTTAAGATAATCAAAAGTAAATTTTTTGAAAGCTCTGTTAAAAATTTGTGAAAGTGACCAAAGCCTGGATGTGTGCTTTCTTACCACCATCAAACGTAAAACCCAGGACTCGGCACGCTGAGGTTTGAAAGACGTTGAGCACGAACGAGAGGCGCCGGACCCCGTGTGTCGATGGGGAGCTAGGACGGCAACGACTGGAACGGGAACGGAGCGCCAAGCGTGCCCCGCAGCCGGGCCCGGGGTCGCGGCGGGCCACCCACCGGCTCCTCCAGCGTGGCCCCCGCGGTCGCACTGCCCGGGCCCCACAGACAACAGCTTAGCCTCCAATCCCAGAACGTGTCAGGTCCGCGCGAGCCCCCGTCGTGCGTCTGCGGCAGGCCCGTCCCCTGCTTTGCTGCTTCCCATGCCAAGCGTCAGGCTCCCGGACGGACAGAAGTGAACCCACGGCAGCTGACGGGGCACCGACCGTAGCAGACGTTGCAGATAAACAAGGCCGAGATTACACGTCCTCGTCTGCCCCCTTTCCGGCAGGCAAGTGAAGCTGGGTATTCAGAGCACCACACAACAGCGGCTAAAGTGACAACTCTCTTGGACGACTTCAAACGTGCACAACTCCAAGGAAACGTCTAGACGGGTTTTTCTCAGCAGGTGAGATGAGCAGAGAAAACGACGGCGGAGAAGCACGTTTCCTGCAGGGACGGGGCCGCTGCTGTACTCTACAGAGCTCGGCTGAAAACACACAGCCCCACGAGGAGGACGGAGGCCTCCCTCCTCCCACGTCGGCCTCGGGGGCCGGCAGCAGCAGCCGTGCTGAGCCCAGAGCGCCGCAGCCGGGGCAGGGGCGCAGGCCCCACATTGGAGGCCGCTATCTACGTGTAAAGACAGGAGAAAGACAGCGTTTTCGTACAGGTTTGCTTTTATTTCCACGCTCAGCCTGTCGAAAGAAGCCGGCACGACCTGAATGGCACCGGGATACCACGGGGTGCAGCTTCCCTGCGGCGCCCGGGACGCAGCCGGGGCAGAGCCACGCCGGCCCTCGCGCACGGGGCGGGACCGGTCCTCGGGGGCAGGCCGCATGGCCGTGCACCTCAGGAGGACGGGAGGGGCCCCCGCAGCGGCGCACGCATGTGAGGACTGGTGGTGTGATTTTAAAAACCCCAAACAAGAAAAAATTTAAAGCAGTGCCTTCGCTCCTCCCCTGCGGTGGAGACCAGGGATTAAAGGCACAGTAATGAGTGGAGACGGGGAAATCTGGGCGCACAGTCTAGAGCAAGAAAAAGCACAGGTGAGAATTCAGGCATCGTGCAGGCTTCCCGCAGAAGGACGACCTGGTTCCAGCGTGCGATGCGGGGACGCTGCGGGAAGGGAGCAGGCATTCACTCTCCACTCCGCACCCTGACAAGGGGCACGTTAGCGACAGCGACCCACATGGGCCGCCACCGAGCAGTGTCTCAGAAGGCCTCCGGAAGGGACCCCAGATGTCCGCGTCAGCCTGACGCCCGCGAGAAGCAGGAGCAGACGCCCCATGGGGGACTCCGGGCCTCTCGCGCTCACCGAGAAGCGGCCTGCCTCGGCTAACTGACCGGGTTCTGAAGGCTCCTGACTGCGCTGGGCACACAGGTCTTCTTCCCGCCAGACACCTGGAGACGGTCGGCAGCTGGCCTCCCCCCTCCTCCCCAGCCCTGCGTCTTAGCCACAACCAGGTCCCGCTCGCAAGGCGCCCTGCCCTAAAGCTGGGGCTCGAGGCCCCGCTGCTCTCAGAGGGAGCGCTCCAGCTCCCACAGCCACGATGAGCACAGGGCCCTCCGCAGCTGCCGCGCAAAGGTCGTCCTGACCCCGAGGACGTGAACCTGGCAATGTCCTCACTTGAGGGACCACACAACGCGTCAAGGTCCTGCTCGTCCCCACCTGAAGAGGTCTTACCACAGTGCTCGGGTCACTCCTGATTTCCCAAGGGGATGATCTCCTCAGTGACGAAAAACTCGATGGTCTCCTCCTCCCAGTCCTCCACGTTGCTGTCCAGCTCGTCCGTGTCCACGCCTGCGAGCGGGGAAGGAGAATGAGCGCCGTGCACACACACCCACGCACACCTGCATCAGCCGAGAGCCCGGTGCGAACACAGCAAGGTGCCCTGCAGACGACCGCGGGCGTGCGTCTGCAGCCGTGGGAAACTCGGGTCCTTGACAATTTGAGGATCTTTACAACACTCGACACGTAACTAGAAAACTCATGCGACATGACGGAAAAGCGTCTTGGCAAATGCTTGCTCTGACATCCGCGTCTCCGGCTAATAGTTACCTCCTCGCAATTCCAGACGTTCGCTCTTCTGCTCCATGTAAAGTTCTTGGGCCATTTTCCGGTATTTTCGGAAGTCTTCCATCATGGTGCGTCTTCGCTCCACCAGTTCCTGTGCATGGAGTTGGGGGAAGCTGGCAGACCCCTCACCGCGACAAGGGCTGTGGCCAGCCCTGGGTGCGTGAGGACCCCTCTGTTCAGACAGGCTCGTGGGACAGGAATGGAAACATGTGCTCTCCTCCTTCCCTTCACTCGGCCCACCCCGCGCCCCCTGCATCTGGGTGGCCAGCCACCCGGAGACGTGAGCGTCTGCGGCACGCGCCGCCATCCCCCCTCCCCGGGGCCTGATGCTGGCCCTTCCCTCAGTCCTGGGAGCAGCCTAACCTTTGAGGCTTTGGATTGGCTCAAGCGATCCTTCTGTTCAAAGATCTTTGAGTATTTTTTCAGATCCTTTTTAATTTGCTGAAACAAAAACAAAGACAAGGCACTAAGGATTGAAACGTTCAAATCATCTCCAAAGTTGTCAACGCGCCACAGCCCCAGGATCTTGAGCACGAGGCTGCCCACGAGTACGCGCACCGGCGGCCAGCCCACAGGTTTCACGGGACAAGCGCCCGCCTCTCACGGGAGCCACATCCCGTGAGTTCGGCCCTGACGCTGGCAGCACACTTCACCATGGCTGCGCACACACGGACACCCTCTCCCAGCGCCGCCGGCACGGCTTACATCCCCTCCACTCCGCGCAAGCGTCCTCGAGGGACACGGACACGGCCGGGCGCGACCTGCAAACCTACGTACACAACCCTGCAACTATTCCTTCTCGTGAGGTCCCCGGGGCTCTCGCATCTCTTCAAAGGGTGCCCCAAACGTCTCGTTTCCGATCCTCAGGCATGACCACCCGAACAGTGACAGAGAAGGTCTCTGCCAGTCCCACAAGGGCATCCGCGTTCCCCTGGCCCCAGGGACCCCCGACCTTTATCTGATCCTGGCTCAGGAGGGTGGGGGGCCGCGGTCTCCAAAGCAGCTGGCAAAACCGGTCCTTGTTATTTTTCTGCAGAAGGCGTCCTTGGAACGTCCACAGCCAGTAAGCGTTGTCCACCTGCAAAGGGCAGAGGCCCGAGTGGTGCTCACGCCGCGAGTCCCGGCAGGACGTGGGATCCTGGACCCGTGCCCTCCCAGAGCCCACACGTGGCCGCGCCTTAGGCACCCAGGAGACCGCGGTGCACAGACCCGATGGGAAGGCACGTGGGGCGCGGGCACCGGGACGGGCACCAGGGCACGCGGCCCACAGACCCGACGGGAGGGCACACGGGGCGCAGCTGCCAAGATAGTCACCGGGGCACGCAGCCCACACAGCTGCCGGGACGGGTTCCGGGGCACGGGCGCTCTACCACAACACGGCTACGGCGTCAGGACACGCGCTGCCTCGCTCAAGCAGCGTCTTTCCTGACGAAGGAAGCAGCACCCGGACCGGGCTGTCTCGCTGCAGACCAGCCCTACGGTAGCCTGGGCGCTGACCGGCCCTGCGGGAGCCTGGGACGCTGCACACCAGCCCACGGTCTACACGACTTCAGCACAAGACGGCACCGCACACGCGGGCACCGTCTACGCGCTGGTTCCAACACAGACCCTTCTCCAGGCGCTGTGTTCAGGGACGGCTGCGGGGTCTGAGCGACTGCACTTTTGTCCTTCGTCACACAGAATCGCCCTGATTTGACCTCTCAGGCTCTGTGCACGTGCACGAGCTGGCTCAAGTCTCAGCACGTCCACCGGCAAGACAGACTAAACACGAGAGAAAGGCTTGGCAAAGCTGACCACAGTCCAGGAGCACGGAGCATGGGGACCCCGCTGCAGATCCGCCACCACACGCATGCCTCATGGAGCCAGCGTGGACACGGCCTCTCATGCTCACAAGCGTGGCATTTCTGACGTTTTTTAGATTGTGGACGTTTGAGACTGAAGAAACGTGCACACACGTTTTCAGGTCCTTTCGGGGAGTCCCAGACCCTCGGGTAAGCAGCCCTCTCCGGTGGCTCCCATGTGGCACTCGATCCCCCAGCCAACCCGACTGAACGAGGACCACGCGCCAGGCAGAAACGGAGAAGGCCCAGCGGGCACGACGCTGCACTCTCACAGGAAAAGGAAGCAACAAACCGCAATGGCCTGAGGTCCTTGGTGCCCCTTGAGCACTGAGAAAACGCAGAGCAGGGCGGGGGAGCGGCGCCCTGAGGCAGAAGCCCCACACACACGCAGGAACCACGTCTAGGGCGGGGAAGGCCCACACACGGACCTCGCAGTCCGTGCCGCACAGGGCCCAGCGAGCTGGGCACCGCATAAAGGTGATCCAAACCACGGACTTCTCGAGGAAGTGACCCTACTGGGAAAGCGCGTATACGGCACGGCACGTCCTCCCCCCGCCTCCGAGCCGCAGAGGCCTGGGTGGGGGAGCTCGGTGCTGTGGGGAGAGCACACGCGAGAAAGCTCCTGGGCTCCTGCTCAGGGGAAGGGGGCCTGGACTCGGGTTGCAGCCGGCTTGGGACGTGGCCCGACTCAGGAAATGGAAATCAGAGAACGCCGACCAGCTCGTGGAAAAGCCGGCTGTCTCAGGGGTGCTGCTGAAGAGGTTTCCAGAGCCGCCAGGCAGGGCAGCGAAGCATGACTAACGGTCCCCACCTCTCAGGGACGGGGCGGGGGGGGGGCGCGCGGGGGCGACAGGGACATGCCAGGCCCAGGGCAGCCGGGTCCCACATCACACACAGGCCACGTGGGCCCCGTACCTTATGGCTCCACCAGGACACAGAGGTGACGACGTAGCGCCCAGTGGGGTCCCACTCCACGTCGGAGGCCATGTAGTGCTCTGCGATGTTCATGACCGTGCAGTCCGACGTGTCCACGAAAGCAAGGGCGCCGTTCATGCTGGGGAGACAGGACCGAGTCAGCACGCCCACGGCTCCTGGATTCCGCCGGTCAGAGGCTCCGCGGTGGACTCGGGGCCCCCCATCGAGGACATGCTCCGTGGGGAGCGCGCGTGGGAGCACCGTGTGTGCACCAGACGGCTTAGACACGCAACAGGCGCCTCCCATGAAGCCAGGAAAGGGAGCGACCGAGCGCGCTCTGACGTGCGGGCGGACCCGGGCTCCGGGGCCAGCGCTGCCGCACTTGCGCTCCCGCCGCAGACATCGGCTCCCGGCGTCTGCTCGACAGCCTTCCCACGAGAGGACGCGGGCGTCCCGCCAGGCTCGCTGCCCTGCCGGGAAGGGGCCTTGTTCCACCACGAGGACATCACAACACTCACGCGTCCACACAGAAAACACTCGCGAGGCACTGCTTTCAGGATCTGGTTTCGGTCCAAACCCGGACAAGAGGGAAACACGATAAACCCATCCAGCAAAAATACGGGGACGGTCCTTCCACGCGAGGACGCGCCGTGAGCCGCGGGGACCCAGGTCAGGCCCACAGCGGCCCGCAGAGCGCCGTGCTGCAGAGCAGGCCTCAGGCCGCAGAAACCCACCTCCTGAGGCCAGCCAGCACCACGAACTGTCCCTGGGGGCTCCAGAAGATGGTGTTCGCCTGCTGCTTGTCGAACATCTCTGAAAACGAGCAGAGCGGCTGTTACGTCCCGCAAGGTGCCGCGGGCAGGGGGCGGCTGGGGCGGGCGGCAGGCTCGCGCGGCCCCGTGCGCTCCGTTCTCACGTGCACCCCACACCGGCCTGGCGCCCGGGAGCGCGACTGTGGGAAACCCGGGACCGAATATACTCTCAGTCGTGACGTACGCCTCAAGAAAGAGAGGAAGCATTCTAAAGCTCCGTTACCACTTGTCGCCACGTTTCACGTTCATAAGTTTACTTCCCGGGGACATCAGACGGAGGAGTCACGGTAAACACGGTCACACAGTCTCCACGCGGGCGAGGAACCCACACCCCCACCCCGTGCAGAGACATGCGACCCGAAAAACCCTAAGATCCATCCTTCCAGTGACTCAGAACACCTTTCTCAGACACTGTGGTCATGAAAACGTGTGAAAGCCACCGTGTCCCCCAGCGCACACACCGCTTCCATTCGACAAGGACCCCGAAGGCCCCCGGACAGCAGACAGCCGGCGCTCAGCCTTCACCCTCAGGCCTGCGTTCGAGGGCACGAAAGCCTGGCCTGGGCCTGCAGCGGGTCCACAGACGGGCCAAGAGGGGACAGGGAGACGGGGAAAGGGGCATGGCCCACCTGGCAGGATTCTCAGACTGAAATGAAGGTGGGACAGAAAACCCCAAGATGTCCCTGAACAGTCACGGACGTGTTAGCAGGCCCCACGCGGTCATCTTCCAAGTGCGCGACCCTGAGCCTTCAGGAGAGGAAGGTACGTCTGCACTAGCTGTTTACAGACCTGCTCTCTAACCAGACACGGTGCCAACCTTCCGGCAGCCTGGAACGGCCCTGCTCTCCTCCCATGCCACAGGGAATTAACAGTGCGGTCGGTTTGGTGACGGCCAGCCTGCCGCAAACCCCGCCCAGCTCCCGGCATTCCCGCAGGACAAGCTCAGCCCCCAAGCCGCTGGGTACGGGGACGCACAGCCCGTTTCCACTGCTGAGGTCCCCATAGGACACAACAAGCAACTGTCCACCCCACGGTGAGCAACAACGCCTTGGGGGGCCCGCGGCAGGCAGGTCATCGAGGGGGGCCAGAGAATGAGGGGGGCCTCCTGCAGGCAGAGCAGAGCACGGCGGGGCGGGGGCCCCCAGCAAAGAGACCACAACTGTGGACGCAACAGGGCGAGCGCGTCCACTCAGAACCCCTCTCTTGAAGGGCCTGGTGGGAGCTCCCCGAGGGACTGCAGCCTGCGCGGCCACCCCGAGGAAAGCCAGAGCCACAGGGCCCTCTTGGCTGCGGGACGGCCTGAGCAGCGGCCCCCAGCCAGCGGAACACGCGTGTGGAGTGACCCTCCCGAGGGCCCGTCGACGGGGCGGTGCTTACTGATGAGCTCAATCTTCCCGTTGCTCTTCACGTGGTAGAAGGACACGGATATCCGCGGAGCCTCCCCGTGCAGCACGGCGAACTTACTCCCATTGGGCTCCCAGGCAAAGGCTATGATGGTTTCTGCAATCAAGAAAAAGAGTAAGTCTTATATTTTCTCAGCCGTTTAAGGAAATGAGGTTCCTGATCAAACAACGTTGCTGCACAGCCTTCAGTACTCAAACAGGAGACCCAAGTTCCTACGTTTGTTGGAGAGACCACACAGCAGGCCTAGGAACAAGGGCACGGGGACTTGGGGGAGACCACCCTGGCCCGGCAGGCACGCCGCATAACTGCGCCCTGCTGGCTGTCGCTCGCCTCTGTCCTCAGTACGGGACCCCACGGCCCCCAGGGGCTAACCGCGCAGGGCGACCAGGCCGTCTCCTCTTGCTCTGTTCTCCCTCTTCCCTCTGTCCTCCTCTTCTCGCAAACCAGAACCCAACTAAGGCACAAAACCCAACCAACGACGGAGGTTCCGTCTCCCACCTGGAGGAGCAGAGCACCTGCTCGGTTTGTGGCCCAGAATAAAGCTCTCGTCACCCGAGAACTTGTCTGTCACGTGAAAGGCCCTTCTGCTGCCGGGCGCTGTGAGCGTCAGGAAAACCCCTTCCCTGCGCGTCTCTCAGCGGGAAACTGGCCGCGCAGGGGTGTGCCCAGGGAGCGGGCGAGCCACACGGCAGCCCGGACTGAGACGCCGCGTCCCGGCCCGGGAGGCGGATGGCGCGCACGGTCGGGGCCACAGTCACCTGCGCAGGCGGGGAGCGCAGAGCGCCAGGGCCCCACGGGCCGCCACGGGGACCGCCGACCACAAGGAACCACACGGAACTTACCTTTCATTTCCACGACATCGACAGGCACCTGCTTTTCCCTCATTCGGAAAATTTCAAAATTTGTGACGACGCCCTATTGGGGAGAGAAAACAAGGGGATGAAATCGTGGAAGCTGGTAGTGCGAGAAAACGTACCCCGAGGACAACAGAGCGGGCCGGAGGGAACACACGCCCTCGGTAAAGACTCGCGAATATCTAAGCGACGGAACTCGGCCCGGCAGGGTCAAGCCAGCACCCTGTGCCACCAGCGGCGCCCACGGGTACGGTCCCCGTGCAGGACAGCAGGGCCCCTCGGCCCTCCTGCCACACCCCTGCGCGGAGGCTCGGGGCTGGCGCTGCAGCTCGTCTGCCAAAGTCCGCAGCGCCCGCGAGGCCCAGCAGCGGGGCGGGGGTGACCCCGCGGTGATCCTCCGGACACGGGCGTTTAACAGACGCCAGGGTGCCGCCTCACCCCGGACGGCCCGAGGGTGCCAACGGCAGGCAGGCCCACCCGCAGGCGAGAACACGCGGGCTGCCACAGCCCCCCGGCAGCGCGCGACTCCGCGCTGAGCTGGGACGAGGTGCAGACACGGGCCACGGCGCGGGTAAGTCCCAGAAACATGCCCAGTGACAAACGGCAGCCGCCACAGGCCACACACCTCCGTCCCCACCAGGTGTCCCGGACAGACGGAACCACACAGAACAAAGGCGGAGTAGCAGGTGTCGGGAGCCCAGGGGAGGGGGCGCTGGGGCGCTGACTTTTTGGACGATGAGAACGCTCTGGAGTTCAGATCGTGGCGAGGGGCGTGCTACGGCGCAGGGGTCCGTCCCAACGGTCTCTAGTCCCGGGAGGAGGACTGCATCCTCGAGAGGAACAGACCAGGCAATCTGGGAAGTAGGGGTGAGATGATGGCAACAAACCGAACGGGGTGGGTGCACAGCCGTGCCCAGCACGCTCCTCTTCGCGCGTAAACAGGAAGTTAAAAGAAGAACACTTTTGTTTTCACCCTTGGGGAGAAGACAGACGGGTGCCTGGACCGTTCTCACGGCCGCGTGAACGGGTCACTCGCTCCCCGGCTGGGAGGGGACGAGAGCACCGGCTAGGACAGGCCAGTGAACCACCTGCAGAAACCAGCGGGTCTGAAGACGACCCACAAACGCCAACAAACAATCCGCTAACGCCCTTCGAACAGGAGGCGGGCGTGGAGCTGGAAGGAGGAGCCTCTGCTCGGGGCATCCACTCACCTGGGTCCCTTTGGGGGTCCGATCCACTTTGACACACAAGTAGTCCCCGTTTTTCTGCCAATGTAGCTTGCAGTCCACCACGTTGAACAAATTCCGAACCCTGATCTCTTGTCTGGTGGGCAACTGCATCAGGGTCACCCTGGCCGGGATATCTTTGTCCTCAGGCACCCAAAAGGCTATGATGTTACCCCCGGGAGACCACGAGAAGTCCCTGCAGAGCAAGGAGAACACAGCGTCAGCTGAGGACTGGCTCGGACGCGGAGATCGGGTCACCGGCCACAAACGAGCCCGGCGCGGGCGCTCTGCCGCCACACGGCACCGGCCAGCCCCCCGCCGCCACACCCTGCGGCTGCTGGGCCCTGACGGACGCCTGACACCCCCAGCGCTAAGGGAAGAGCAGGCCTCAGAGGGCGTGAGAGGATCCCACGGTGGAACGACCCCGGCCTCCGCCCCGCAGTTACCTAGAGGCCGGTGCCCTCGTGAACCAGACACTCCCTTTACTCTGACGGTGACAGGGACCAGATCCTGGTGTAGCTTGTTTCCTGAGCCACCCCTGCGCCCAAGAACTCAATGCAAAAAGGGAACCATTCGTGTCCCTGCACGGCTGACACCTCTCTGCAGAGACAGGCCCCTCCCGAGGTGGCACAAAAGCCAAGCGTGCCTGCCGTGGGCCATTTACCGAGGACCACCCAAGTCCGCTGCTCGGCCGGCGGAGTTAGTAGAAGCCTGTCAACGACTGGGAGCCCTTCGCCCTCTGCCCCTGGTCTTCCCCAAAGACTGCAGCCTGCGTCTCTGGTCCCAAGGACACGAAGCAGAGCGGGATGCGGGCCGTGAGCCCGGCAGAGTCCCAACAAGCAGGCCAGTGGTGGTGGGCCGGGGCCTGCTGTGCCACCCTTGGGGGCCAGAGCGAGGACACAGCGTCCTCTTCAGCTGAGGAAGCGCTGCGCGCTGGAGGAGGGCACGCCCGCTCCTACCGCCCACCTGCGACAACGCTCACTCACTTTATGCCGGAGATCTTCAAGCTCTTCTTGTCCAACAGGCCCATAGACTGCAGAAAAACAAGGGTGACAGCGCAGTTAAAGCACGCCGCTCTCCGTAATACACCCGCATTTCCACGGAAAGGAAAGCAGTTTCTGGGACGAGCGCAGCCAGTAAGCCTAGCGGGGGACACACAGCACTGAAGCAGCTCACCCGCAGCAGCAGAGGGCCCGTCTCCAAAGGCCCTCCTGTCACCTCCCGTCCCGGGCCGCCGGCCACAGCACAAGCGCGTCAGGGCCCGGGACCCGGGAAGGGGCAGCCGCGGAAAGGCTGGGCTCCCCTCGCTCTGCACACAGAACGCTGCTCTTCCCTTCCCCTCGCCCGCGAGACAAGAACCACGCCCCCAGGAAACCGGGTCACTTACAGGAGTTTCATAGATACTAAGAGTATCGAGTGTCATTCTGGCAAAGAATTTACCATCGTGGCTCCACCTGAGAGAGAAGAGAAGCGTCAGGCCCTGTCGCGAGCAGAGAAGGCTCCCACAAGCCCTCCGCGGGCCACCGAGTTTACTCACTTAAAGATAGGCCAGTGGGCTGAGCTCTCACAGTGAAAACCCCTCTTCTTCTGTCCGGTCAGGATGTCCCAGATGATGATGGCCTGAGGATCGTCCTGAGTGTCCATCAGGGGGCTGAATGTCACCAGGTATCTGTCACAGAGAGAACACTGTTGCCAATCTCGCACACCGTCCCACCGTCCCCTCCCCACGAGTCACGCTGTGTGCGGGAGAGGTGGGCACCGGCGCCCACCAGGCCTCCGCGGCAGACGGCGCCGGGCCCGGGAGCAGCCGTCAGATGCAGCGCGGCCTCCAAACCCCGGCTTCTGGGAACGCTCTCCCACCACGACCCACTCTGACCGCGGAGCAGGCCGTCTGCGAGGCACCAGGGCACTCCAGGGCCCCCCCCTTGAAGGGTTTCTGGACAAAACCGCGACACTGACAGACCCCGCAGAATCCAAACCGAAGCCTGTGTGTGCTCCAGGCGGGGTGGGGTGCCTGGATTCTCACCGACGTTTAGTTAGGCTGAGGACGCAAGCACAGCAGCCACAGGCACACGTCTACCTAGGCCAACCTCTGCGCCTGGGGCTTCTCACGCTCCCGACGCTGGCTTGTCTACACCCCGAGCCCCGCTCGCTCTGCCCACAGCGCACCCATCTAAGCCGGAGGGCCCCCTCGGAACAGCACGCAGGGAAACGCAGAAGCAAGCTCGAGGAGAAAAGGCCGAGGACGGGCGCTGTCCAGGTGCCCCGAGGGCCTCCCGATGCGCTGATTAGCGAGGAGGGCTGGAGTTACTCACCCCCGAGTTCCGAAGTCCCCCTACAGACCTATGCGGGACGTCTCCAGCAACAACCTGCCGCCGCGACGCGGAACGACAGAAATAGCCGGATTCAGCGCTCATCCGGAAAACAGACCTTCACACCCCTCTGCAGGACGAAGCCTGTGCTGCTGCCTCACACAAGGGCTTCCCGGGCCCGGCACCTTGAGGAGCTCCAGGGACGCGCGATGAGGAAGATGGCTCAGGGGCCTGCCCGCAGCAGACAGAGGTCTGCGCACACCGACGACACCGTGTGTGTGAGTCTGGGACGCAGCTGGAAGTGGCTGCCGGCCCGACCGAGGGGGCTCCTCCCCACACTCGCCATCGCGCACAGGGCTCGGGAGTCCCCGCGCATCCCGGGTCCTAACACGCGGCCACTGCAAGGAGCACCGTGAATGTTCTGTCCCCAGCAGATGCCAGCGCTTGTGAACTCGTGAGGCCTCCAAGAAGACACGCCAGAAAAACTTTATCAAAACTGAGAAATGTCCATCATGGAGAACTCGCAGTTTATGGAAACACAAGGATGGAACCAGTTACGGGCTGCCCTGAGGACCCATCGGGACACCCCAGCCCTGGCCCCATCATCGTCACAAGCCACCACGGAAGCACCACACAGGAAGCGTGGGCCGCACAGGGCGACAGGTGCACCGCGCACGCGAGCGCTAGGGCCGGACCCGGGTGCGCGTGCACGTGGGAAGATGCTAAGGGAACTGGTCAGGGCTGCCGGGCGGCCAGAAAGAACCGCGACCAGAGAGAACACACGCCTTCACCCGGACCGATGCCTATTTCCTAGAGGAACCTAGCACTTGTCCAAAATGCCCAAAACAGGTGGGGTTTTCTTTTTTAAGACTTTATTTGTTCATTTGAAAGAGAGAGCAAAGGAGAGCAGAGAGAGAAAAGCAGGCCTCCCGCCGAGCAGGGAGCCCGAGGTGGGACTCGATCCCAGGACCAGGATCGTGACCTGAGCTGAAAGTAGATGCGTAACCGACTGAGCCCCCCAGGCGCCCCTGCTCTAAACTGTTTTGAAACAAAAAGGGCAATATAATAAAATCATTAAAACTACGTATTTATCATATAAATGTTACTAAAGTCCTCTCTCCAGTTCTCCCGGTGTTAGAAAATTCTTATACCAAAAAACTCGAAAGCAGAGCGTGCGTAGGAAAGCCACGTCTCAGAAGCCTAGGGACTCGAGGGGCTGTCACGAGCCCGTGATGAAGTGAGACCACGTGGAAGGAGGCCGAACTCCCCTGGACAGAGAAGGGGACACGACAGGGAAGGCTGGAGGACAGTCCTGAAGCCGTCCATGAGCGGACAGGAAGGAGGACCCTGCCTGGCCCCGGGAGTGCTCCTTCACGCTCCTGGTAAGGCCCCTGCCGCCGCAGACCTCCCCACTCTCTCACGCGCGAGGAAACGCCGTTCACGATGAAATCACAGGCACGGGACACGAGCCTGGACCAGATCCAGAACTGAGGGGACAGCTTTACAAAGGCCGTTACTAGACCGAGTGAAATGTGGGAACGGAGTAGTACTCAAGTAAAAGGCGCAGACGGACACTGGATCTTCACCCAGCACCGTGGACCCGTGAAGGGCTTTCCCTGCCCCCAGGAATGCACACGGTGACCGGGGACGCCATGCTTCCACTTATGCCCAATGGCTCGGGACAAAGTCACGTGTGTCTGTGCGGAGAGACGACAGAGCAAAGCCCACAAAGTGCTAGGCGGGGAACATCAGCAGAGTACACACAAGCTCCTACTAGGTCTCCTGTAATACTTCCATTAGGTTTGAAATTACCGCAAAACCCCAGTTGTACGGTTACGCGCAGAGGCCGGCACGCAGCGAGGACTCCAGCTGCCCTTCCCCGCCGCTTACCGCTCACAAGGCGAGAAGTCAATGAGCTGCACCCCCTGGTGGCTGAACCTCTGGATTTGCTTGAACTTCTCTCCGCCCCAGAGAGCAATGCCTCGCTGATGGAACGTGGCCAGGTAGGTGCCCTTGGGAGACCAGCGCACGTACGTCTCCGTCCACCTCTGCGGGGAAAGTCAGAGCCGGTGTGAGCGCGACCCCAGAATGCCGGCACAAAGAGTCCTCCTCCTGTGAGCCACCGAGTGCTCAGACAACCGAAAAGCTCAAGAAGCCTCTTCACGTCTCGCGGCTTATTTCGAAGCCGGAAGAATGAAGGATGTTCTCAAGGACGCATTCCGGAAGAACACGAACCTCACCCGCGCGGGCACCCAGCTCCCCGGCCTCGGAAATACGGAGTAAGTCCCCGTGTGGCAGCGAACACCCACCGCTCTCTCTTCGATGGAGACGGGATCCTTCACGTCGTTCCAGAATATGGAGGTACGGTCTCCACTCTCGAAAATGACACTGTACTGATCCCTGCATTCTGCCTCTTCCAGCCAGTACCGTAAATTTCCCTGGAAAAAGAACCAAAGGCAAGAGATAGGGTACGTCTCATCAACTTTCATCCAAGAAGCCGTACTCCTGCCTCGTGCTCCTGGGGGTCTGAGCGCCTCGGGCCGGCAGCAGTGACTCCCCAGGAGCTCAGCCCCGCAAGCCGAAGGGCTGCCCAGCTTTCCTTTCACCACGTACAGGACCCACCCACGCACCAAGTCTTTGAAGGGTTGTTTCTCCGGAATATCCCACTCATCACTGATGGTCATGTACCTGCAAGGAGAAAAGGAACTCATCAGCAATACACAGCACAACAGGGGAGGCAGCGACATCGGGGGGTCTCTTGGCCACAGGCAGTGTGGCGCCGCCCCTCGTCCCTCTCAGTGGGCGAGGGGTGCCGGTGGCCAGGAGCGTCAGAGGCTGGGGCGGGAAACGGGCCCGCGGCGGCGAGCCTGGAGAACAGAGCTCCCCGAAGGGCCACCAGCACGGTCCCAGAGGTGCGGAGCCTCTCCCGCCCGGTGAAGGCCCAGGCTCTCACCCCGCCGGAACTTACTTGTCAAAGTCCGTGAAGAGGTTGACCCTGAATGTGTGCTGCTTGTCCAGCTTGTAGCCGTCAGCATTCTTCACGGCGTCCAAGGCGTGGGCAGGAGACGCGTATTCCAGGAACGTGTACCTGAACCGAGACAGAGTCCGAGTGCAGACTGTAAGAGCAGGCGGGCTGTGCTCAACACAGCGAGACCGTCCACGTGACTTCTAAGCACCGTCGAGGCCTGTGACCCATCTGCTGCCACGGCCCCGAGAGTCGAGCCACTGCAGAGCGGTTCCCTAAACACACACGAAATCCTAACAGAAGATCCGAAGTCCCTAAATCACAAATCAGACAATACTTAACTAAGCAAGCGATTAGTATATGTGCTGCCGAAGCGAGCACTAAGCAAACGTTTACTGTCTTGACCGTGATAGTGGTTTCATGGATGTACACATGTCAAAACTTATGAGATTATGCACTTTAAGACTATGAGAGTGTATTACATGGCAGCTTCCAAATAAAACTATTGGAAACCTGAGAACACACATAGTATGTTAATATCGTGCATTAAAAGCAAAATTATAGGGGCGCCCGGGTGGCTCAGGGGGTTAGGGCCTCTGCCTTCGACTCAGGTCATGATCTCAGGGTCCTGGGATCGAGCCCCGCATCGGGCTCTCTGCTCAGCAGGGAGCCTGCTTCCCCCCCTCTCTCTGCCTGACTCCCTGCCTACTTGTGATCTCTGTCAAATAAATAAATAAAATCTTTAAAAAAATTAAAAAATAAAAATAAATAAAAGCAAAATTATAGGGGCGCCTGGGTGGTGCAGTCAGCTAAGTGCCAGACTCCTGGTTTCGGCTCAGGTCATGATCTCAGGGTCGAGGGATCGAGCCCTGCGTCGGGCTCCACACACTCAGCACGGAGTCTGCTTGGGACTCTTTTGCCCTTCTCCCTCTGTCCCCACCCCACAAATAAATAAATCCTCTATAAAAAGAAAAATCGTGAAGGCTTTCAGAGGATGCTTCAGAATAACAAAACATGTAACACAAGCAACTGCTGGTTAAAAAGAGGTTATCCTTCCACCTGATTTCTAAGACAGAAAATGCAAGGATCAGAACCAGCATTTGGCAGTTTTTTTATAAAAAAACTATGTCTTAAAAGCTACGCTAGGTCTTTTCCAATCTAATCAAAAAAGCATCAACGTTATCGCCTTCTCATTCCCGTCCCATAGACGACATCTGCCCGTACGGAGCCCGGTATCCCCTGACGTTCTCCTGGACATGAGTCCGAAGAGCGTGCGGAGCAGCAGAGAGCTCGAGCTCTGTGGGTCGGGCGGGGCCCGTTGTAGCCACCTGAGCACAGTCGGACATCATCTCGTGGGACCGCAGATGGGCATCTCAAGCGAGCCAGTCCCGCTCCGCAGTATGTAAAGGGAAAGGCTCGAGCCTGTTCTGAAGGGGTAAGGGGTGACAAGACTTTTGGGACAGCGACACGCCCAGCGCCAACTGACAGAACAGCCGCGGGATGCGGGAGAACAGCACGGCGCCGAAAATGAAGGAACCACAGTGACGTTTACGAAAACCTGACACTGAATTTAAAAAGCAAATTCTAGGATGCGGACCTCATGCTACCGTTTTTAACAGGCGTGCTACTTGAGGTAACGGCAGGGGAAAAGGTGCTAATGAAGCCGAGACGCAGTTTTTGCCTCGACTGTAAGAAGCATCCCCGTTTCAGAGACGTGAAAATGTCAGAGGGGGAAAAGCTCATTTTAGCATCAGTAAGATACCATATATAAAATTTCCCTGAAATTCTGCCAGCCTCCAGTCTGCTGGTCCCCTTATCCAGGATGCGTGTTATGTCACGTACCGCTCTGATGGCAGAAGATTTAAAGACGAAGCTCTGATTTCTTAAGAGGTTAGCAGCCCACCCACAATGCCCGAATTCCAGAACCACGGGCTCTCCTGTCGCAGGTCCGGAGCCCTCAGCTGACGGTGGGGAAGCAAGAAAGACCAGAACCACCGGGGGAGGCGTGCACCACGTGTGCCCACAGGGACCTCGGCCACCAGACCGCCACCACTCACCCTTTTGTCTTCCCATCCTCCTCTGGGTAAAAATCGTTTGTGATTTTCCCAAACTTGGAGAAGATCTTATGGATGACGTTTTTGAGCTTCTCCAGGCGGTCGGGCCCCACCTGAGGGACGTTGTCCACCACGATCACCGAGTCGATCCCGTCGGCCTCCTGGGGCCGGTCCTTGAGAATGTCCCCCAGCAGCTCTGTATGGGCGGGAGATTACACAAATGACTTTTTTTGGACCAAGCAAAACACTGATATGTTAGTTTAGCACGGTGAACAAATTTCCAAGAGGTAAAAATTGAATAAACGCTTCCACTGTGAGCAAAAGAAATCACGGCCCTGAACTGAAGCAAAATTTAAACTTAAAACATGAGGAAGATTTTAACTCTGAATGCTCCCTTTGTCCAACGACATGTCCATTCATTCCTGAAAATAAGGGAAGACTTTACATGCATTTTGTTTTAAAGATTTTATTTATTTATTGGACAGAAAGAAAGAGATCACAAGTAGGCAGAGAGGCAGGCAGAGACAGAGGGGGAAGCAGACTCCCCGATGAGCAGAGAGCCCGATGCGGGGCTCGATCCCAGGACCCTGAGATCATGACCTGAGCCGAAGGCAGAGGCTTTAACCCACTGAGCCACCCAGGAGCCCCTAGATGAATTTTTTTAAGAGACTTTAATAAAACCGAATGCAACAAAGAGGACAGGCCCTTCTGCAGGAAAGCGGGGCCACAGCTGCCTGCGCGGAGCCTTCTTGACCCACCTGGAATCAAACCCGCCAGCAGGCACTTTCTTCCCATTCAGGTGAAGACAAAACAAACAACTCGACCCCAACAGCACCCAACACTATGTACAAGAGCCTTGCAAGCGAGGAGATGAGACAACGCACAAGCCCCTGAGAGCACAGAGCGATGCCCCTTCCTACTGACAGTGTCCTGATTCCATCAGGTGCCTCCCAGGGTGCTTGGAGGCACCAGCCACGCAGATCGTAAACCCCCAAATGCTCAGGAGTGTGCTCGGGACACAGTAAGCAGTATGTGTTAACCATTATGTTCGTAACTACACTCAAAAACCGAAAATTATGCTCATGTCACCTCCTTAAAAAATTAAGATCATAAAACCCATATCTTAAATACTCAAATGTATTAGGTTTGCTTCATTTCCCTAAGACTGGCTGGATGACAGAAAGAGGAAGACCAGGAGAAGCCTCCTGGGGCACTGGCCCGCAGGTGTGGGAGCGGATGGGGCCACCGTCTGTCCGGGAGATGCGATGCCACTTGGGGGCTGGCCCTGCGGCCCGCTGCTGGCCTTGAGCTCTTTGGACCATGAAGCTCCAGCACCAATGAACTCCCTGACCCACTGCTAGAGATGCACATTTGGAGGTCAAACGGTCTATCAGAGGAGGTCTTTTTAATATCGATTCTCTACAAACCCTCCACCCAGTTAGCTAGTCCAGGAAGCTATGAAGTTACAAAGCGCTGGCTACATGAGGAGCTCAAACTGAGTAAGGCACAAGGTCACATGAAGCTACGTCAGTCCACGCAGCCCAGAGGAGTCCAAGGTAACTCTGCAACAGCTGAGGGCTGGTGGTGGCTTTACTTGAGTACCGCGTGTCCCAGAACCTAATTATTACTTCGAGTTTTGAATTCTACTCTTAAGAATTTCAACGTGTTAAACAAGATACATGTCCGAAAATATCCTTTGCTGCATTTCATTCCCACAAGATGCATTTTCTACGCGATTGTGCTAGAAATTTTCCATAATAAAAAGTTTAAAAGGTCTTTCAAAAAGGAAAAAAATCTTTTAATTTCAAGAAGCAAGCCCTGTTGTAAACTCTAATTAATTTCAATACTTCCATAAATGATATTGAAAACATTACTTTAAAAAAATTGCCTCTTAAACTTCAAAGAGGCTAAAATCGAGAGCGAGCAAAAAGAAAAAAGAAGGAAAGAGGCCAACCAGAGTCACGGCTATGGGAGACACCTTCCCCAGTGAGGCTGGAGTCAGCTCCTTGGATCATTTTTAAAGCTCACTTACCATACAATTAAGTGGCCTGCTTAGCCTGATCTGGATTTACAAGGTTTACGATAAAAAGCTCAGCTTTTATACAAACTGTGGCCTCCTTCCCACAATCTCTAAGTGTCTACAAGACTGTGCCCGCATTCGGTAAGTGAACATACGGCAACTGCCCACGAAGAGACCATCTCCTTCACCATCACCAGCCCACGCAACTGGTTACTCTGGCCGAATGGATTCCCGATCTGGCTCCAGGAGAAACAGGAAGAGGCAATTCTCAAAACTAAATACCAAATGCAAAAATAAATAATATTTGACAGGCCCCAAAAGAAACTATCTCGAGTTAAGAACTTGGTCATGGGGGCGTCTGGGTGGCTCAGTCGGTGGAGCGTCTGCCTTCGGCTCAAGTCCTGATCTCAGGGTCCTGGGATCGAGCCCTGCGTTGGGCTCCCTGCTCAGCGGGGGGGTGGGGGGTGGGGGGGGGTGTCGTCCTGCTTCTTTCTGCTCGCCCGCTCTCTCAAACAAATAAAAATAAAATCTTAAAAAAAAACCCTAAAACAACAACTTTGTCATGCATTTGTCTGGCTAACCATCAAAGGCAGCTGAAAATGTAAACGGATGACCAATGACACGGGAACAAGGCAACGGGGCCATAGTCTAACGTCTCAGAATCAGGAGTCAGGATGACCACGCTGGAGCTGCCGACGCCTCAAAAGGACTCTTCGTGAGACCCGTCTACTTTCAAAAGAACCCATCCATACCTTCTGCATCTCGCTCTGACCCCGCGGGGCAGCTCTCATTAAACACCGAATGTCCTTGGGCCACTGAGCACAACCTGATGGCGATGTGCTTAGCTTCAGTCCCCACGACCAGGAGCCTTTTGGGGCACTCTGCAAAAGTATCGGGATCACAAGGGCCCCCAAAAGCCCTCCCAGCAGTCACTTGGCCTGGCTGGCTCGTGCCCACATTAGCATCCTGACTGTCACACAGTCCAGTTCTGGGAATAATTCACGTGCTAGTAACCTTGTGCTCAAACACTCGCTTTTTAAAAAACCAATGGCAGAGCAAATGCTCAGGGGCTCAAAATGGACTTTCAACCCAAAACTTAAGATTTTAAAATGTAAGAAAAATTGATGCAGTAAAAATGAATGTTGGCCAGGGTGGGAGAGTGTGGTGGGCGTCCCAGCGACATGGCCTCCTTGTAAATCCTCCCACACAAGGAGCACGTTTTCTCGCAGGTAGGGGACCGCAGCATGACCAATGGCCCAAGTGTTTCCAAGCTGTGCAGCCTTTCTTGCTGTTCATACCGCGCTGCTGCTTATGAAACGGACGGTAACGATAGTGACAATAGCAGCTAGCTCTTTAATAGTATGTTTAAATTAAAGGTAGATGATGCTGTTGGTTCCCTACGTTTTCTTTTTTGTTTTATTTGAGATTCTTTGATTCTGACTCAGTCTCAGGGTAATCCGACACAATACCTCAAGAAAACGTATCTTAATGTGACATCTGATTTTCTTGGCGTAGCCTGAGCTACTCCGCTGATGGTTTCTCTTTCCTAACTGACTATAACGTAGAGGAATTCACTGATGTCCTCAGAGCTCGGAGTGCTCAAATAGCTAAAAACAAAACATACACGAACAAAAACAAATGAGCTTAGCCACCTAGACAAGTCGTTAGGAGACAAGCTCTGGGGACAAAAGCAGGCATAACACCTGTAAACTGAATCAAGGTAAACAGGAAAGCAAAGCAACCTACAAGACTGACACTAAATTCAGAGAAGATTATCTGCCAAAAGGAAGAGAAGGATCTTAAAACCAAACAGGAATGTGGAAGGAGACTCAGCAGTCCTGCGGAGGAACTCTCCGGAGGCAGCAGCTTGCATACAGCAGAGGCAGAGGAACCCAACTCTGCCACAACCTGTTCTAAGGGACAGCACTGCATCAACCCCGAAAAGTGACCACACGAAGTTGGTCCCAAGCCTTTGACAGGTGTGGCTCGTCACTCGGGGCACCCGGGCCTGCACACAAGACACTGTCACCTGCGATAGTGCGGCACATGGAGCGTCCCGCTTTGCTCGACCCTAATTGCCACACACTGCCACCGCTGCGGCTTGTGCGCTGTCACTCATCACCACCCTCCAAATTCCTGGTTCCAGTGTCCGTGGGAGGCTCCCAAGTTGTCCCCAAGTTGCCCGCCCCGCCTTCTTTCGGAGAAAGGAAACAGGAAAGGAGACCCCAGACGCCCCCAGAAGGCCGTCCCTACGCGCCGGACGACAGGTGCAGCGCGGGGACGCCTCTGCCGCCCCCCCCACCCCCGCGCGCCACCTCACCTTCCTCGCTCACGTCATCCACGAAGTCCTCGGGGTCGCTGAAGGAGGGCTCGTCGGCGCCGCCGTCCTCCCCGCCCGCCCCCTCGGACCGGGCCTCGGCCGCCGCGTCCCCGGCCTGCTCCGCCGGGACCTCACCGGCGCCCGGGGCGGGGGACTCCTCAGACTGCGGCGGCGGGGACGAGCCGAGGGCCGAGGCCGCCCTCTCCTCCCCGTCGGCCGCGAGTTCGGCCGGCTTGGCCAGCACGTCGGGCTCCGACCCGGCCTCCGCGTCCTCGCCTCCCGCCGCCTCCTGCGCGCCGGACCCGGCGAGCCGCGGCGGCTCCTCCCCCGGCGGCGGCTCCGCGGCCGGCTGCTGCTGCTCCCCGGGCTCGGCCGCCTCGGGCGCCGCCACGTTCTCTGCGTCCTGCATGGGCCCGCCGCTGCCGACTCGCCCGGCCTCGCCGCGCTTCCGACTCTCCCAGGCCGCACCGCGCGGCGCCTGCCGCCGGGCCATGTGCGTGCGGCGGGACGTCCCACGGGGCTCGCGGAGGGGGGGCGCCCGCGCCCTGATGCTCGCAGCGCGCCCGGAGGGGCCCCGGGGCGGCAAGCGTATGCATCGGGGGCCACAGCAGCGCACCCATGACACGAGCGCGCTCGGAGCCCCGCATCACCCTTGCGGGGTTCAGTCCGCAGACTCACGGGGGGCCGGGGCTCTCCCCGTCTGTGCTGCCGAGTGGTTCTGTCCAATATGGCAGCCACTCCCGGCTTTTCCCGGCGGGCGCTGCGCCGCGAGGCCAAACCACTGGCCACGCCGAGGGAGGGGCGAGCGACCGGCTTAGTAACTGAAATCGCATGAGCACAGAGCTCTACAGTACACTCTAGAAAAAGCTACGAGCTCGGCGAACGCTCTTGGTCGTGAGATCTCAGCCTCTCACCAGACAGGTACTCTCGCTTACACGGGTAAGCTCCCCCCTCTCCGTGTGCGCTTTTAGACTCGTCTACTGCCTGGGCAAAAGAATGGGCGATTCCAAAATAGACAAGGAACTCCCGGCGGCCCAGAGATGGCCAGCACTGCTGGAGAGACGCCTCTCCTGCGTCACAGCAAAATGAGGGAGAGTCTCTTGAATCACACGCCCGAGCCCACGGCGGCAACGGTAATTCCGTCTTCCCCCATTCCGACGGGCACCGTGGTTCCGCCCGCGGAGGCCTCCGCCCTCAGACGCGCGAGCGCGTGGGGGGGGGGGTGTCACGTGGGTGGGCGGTGCCTGCCGCCTCTGAGGCGGGGCCTGCCGCCGCGGGGCGGGACCGGCGCTGGCAGGTGCGGCCCAGATACGTCCCGAGCGGGTCCGCTGCGGTGGGAGGGGCGTCCAGTGGCGGTCGGTGTGTACCAGGGACCGAGGCTCAGGCTGTTCTTTCGCAGATGTACTTTCCCTCAGTCGGAACAACACGGGGCTTGTTTTCAACAGAAGGTTCTCGACCTGGGTTCTGACATTGGGTTCGAATCCTCGCCGTCCTACTTCCAGCTGTGCGGCCTCTCTGCCTCAGTTTCCCCATCTGTGCGGGCAGACCGGTTTCCGTTGGAGGTCAGAGTTCGCCTAATTTCTAGTTGCATCTGCGGTTTTCGTCCGTCACTGGGTTCTGCCAGCCCTTGTCTTGTAGAAAGTGCTGAAGTGACAGGTCCACCAACGGGAAGCAGATCTGCACAGAAAAGCTTGGAAACGGCTGACCTCAGCCGGGCAGCTACCCGTGTTTGGGGGAAGGTTTTTGGGGCATGCATGTGCGGCATAGAGCTGCTGACTGCTTGTTACTGCTTCTCTGTGCGGGGCCTTGTCATGGGGTTTTTAAAATACATATACATATTTAAAGATTTTATTTATACATTTGAGAGGGAGAGAGAGGGAGAGAGAGCATGAGCAGGGGGATGGGCAGAGGGAGAAGCAGACGCCCCGCTGAGCAGGGAGCCCCATGCGGGACTCGACCCCAGGACCCCAGATCATCACCTGAGTCAAATGCAGACGCTCAACCAACGGAGCCACCCAGGCGCCCCTCATATATGTATATATATTTTTTAAGTTTATTAATTTATGTATATAATCTTTATGCCCAACGTGGGTCTTGAACTCACAACCCGGAGATCAAGAGTCTCATGTTCTTCGGAAGGAGCCAGCCCAGCACCCCCAGCCTCGTCATGTCCTTTAATGCAGGTGACGGGAACGTGCCCCCCATGCAAAACGAGACATCTCTTCGTGTTGGAGAGAGCGCCCCCAGACCATCCGCTATCCCACCACCCGCAAAAGTCTGAGTCGTGCCGCAGCAGCAGTTCCGAGTGTGTGAGGGGCCCAAGTGGGGTGTGCTTGGTTGAGGGTACGGCGGTGAGCAAAGAATGCACGATTCTTGCCACGTTAGAATTACACCGGTAAGCGGGACAGCGTGCAGGAAGTGGGCGTCCGCGTTCATAGTCCGTGACGGGTTCATCAGTTCCAAGCCAGACCCTGCTCCCCTTCAGGGCTGGCGCACATCATCAGTCTAAGGAACAGAATGGGGCAGAGCGATGCTACGTCCCCTCCGTCTACACCCGGAAAATGATGGGCCTTCACCTGGAGCGTGGTCTCCTCTCTCGGCTCGCTGGCTCTGAAAGAAGCTAGCCACTGTGTGTCCTGAGGATCCTCAGTCTGTGGCCTATTACTCCCCAGGTCGGGAGTAACGGGACTCCCGGCCGACATCGGCTCGGGGTTGTCCCACAGGAGAAATGGTGGTGGGACCCGCGGCCCCTGCCCGTGTCCCGAGAGAACTCAGACCCGCTCACACCTTGACCCTGGACGTCCAGGCTGCAGAATGGTGAGACCCGCTCCGTGGTATTCTGTTAACAGCAGCCCCAGCCGGCTAGCACAATACGGAAATGCGTACGGTACCCAGAGAAAGACCTAGAAGGAGACGCACGAACTGAAAACAGGCTCCGAGAAGGCAAGTGGCATTGGAGATGCTGATCAAAGAAAAGTGATCACAGTAGAATCGTGGCGGTAGGTCTGTAGCTGGTCCCTGTGAGTTTCTTTCAACTTTAATATGTGTTTGCACATTTCATAATAAGTTATTGGGGAAAGGGGGAAGGACTGAGGAGCCAGCTTCAAGACTCCCCCACCCCCCGCCCCGGGACCACGTGAGCTTCTAAAGAATCCAAAATCCGCGTGTGATCTCAGGGGAATATTGCCAAGTATCGTGTCACAACTCTGAAAATAAACCAAAGACTCAAGCAAAAAGTAGTCTTGCCTTTCGTATTTTGCCTTATAGCTCAAGGTAAAATAGTTGGTTCTATCAAGAAGAATTTTAGCTAATTAATGCAAAAGCATCAGCAAAAGTAAAAAAGTGACCTTTCGTGACCCTTATAAAATAACAATGTTTGCTGCAAGGGTGCAGGAACTCTGTCCCTGGAGGGACGAGGGTCCGAATCTCACATACCTTTGAAGGCTGTAATTCTCCCTCCCACACTACTTCGGTTATATCCCACACACGTACGTGGTGCTTTCTGTTGAAAATGGTGTTTCTAATTTCCGTGATGATTTCCTCTCGGACCCACGGTTTATTTGGAAATGTGTCGTTCATTTCCAAATATTTGAGGATTTTCCAGATCGGTTTCCAAAATTGGTTTCTCATGTAATGACGTGGTGGCCAGAGAACAGACTTGGTAGGATTTCAGTCCTTTTTGAAATTTGAGATTTGCGTTATGGCTGTAGCATGGCCCACCTCGGTGAAGGGTCCTCGTCCGCTTGGACAAGGTACTGCGGCCACTGGATGGAGTGTTGTGTGTCAGGTCGAGCAGGTGGGCAGCGCTGTTCAAAACTTCGGAAACCTTTCTGGTTCTACCATTGCTCAGAGAGAGATGTCGAAATCTCCACTTCCCGTGATAGATTTGTCTATTTCCCCTTTGTCTTGTCCCTTTCCTCCTGGGCTGTCACGTTCTGGAGGACGCGCAGACACACAACGAGGGCGTCTTTGCCTTTTGGATGAATTGACCCCCGTTCCCATTTTAAATACTCCTTTTTCTTCCCGCTATAATGTTCTGCTCTGGAATCTGTCGTGTCTGACTTCCAGCGTGCTTTTGATCAGTGTTTGCATTAGTGTGCTGGATTCAATTGTGTCCCCTGGAAAGACATGCTCCAGTCCCAGCCCCCAGGACCTGTGGGTGTGACCTCATAGGAAACAGGGTCTTCACAGACGTCGTCACGTTGAGTGAGGTCACACTGGATTAGAGCGGGCCCTAATGCAGGGACCGGTGTCCTCATGAGATGGAGAAAACTTGGACAGAACACAGAAGGGAAGAGCACGTGAGGGTCGGGACAGAGGAAGTGGTGGGTGCTGAGGCCGAGAATGGTCGGGGGTTGTGGGCAACCACTAGAAGCTGGAGAGCCTCGGACGACGGGTTCCCCCTCGGAGCCTCCGGAAGGAACAACCCGCCGACGCCGTGATTTCGGACGTCCCACCTCCTGAACTGAGAGAAGAAATTCCTGCTGAACTACCCAGTCTGTGTTCGTCGTCATCTCTACATAGCTTGATATTTAAAGAGGGTTTTACAGAGAGCACATAGTAGGACCTTACTCTTTTAATCCAATCCGTTCTTCTTTGCTTTTATGGGAGCGCTCATCTCGTTTCCGTCCGATGCGATTATGGGGTTCGTTTGGGGATTAAGTCTGCTGTTCTACTATTTGTTTTCCGTCTGTTCTTTGTCCTTCTTTTCCTGGCCTTTTAAACATGCAGTTGACAACTCTTACACAAACGGCAGCAGGCCGCGGGCACCGTAATACACCTTATGTCACTTAGTTTATCGTAAGCTCTTTCCACGTCCGTACGCAGAGATCCACGTCCTTTTCCCCCACAACGTGGATCATCCGAGAGTAACCGGGATGTGTGAGTGTTCTCCACACGCCAGTTAAATGGACTCATTTTGAGGGAGACCATTCACAGACGGCGGTTTCCAACAAAGCAGGCAAAAGAATGTTTACTGAGAGAGACCCGGGGCCCGGGGCCGGAGTGCGGCTGCTGCTGGGCTTCCTGAGGCAGTAGTCTCGTTTTCATCTGTTAAATGATTAAAGGAGATGATGTCGGCGACGCGAACCTGATGTAACTGTTCGCAGAGCGGACCGTCCCCGTTCGGAGAACCGCGAAATGGGGAGCAAGGCAGGAAGCGTCTACAGAATGAAGAGAACAAGAAGAGAAAAAACCGAACGTTTTGGATCAGCCGGGGTCACACAGTCACCCTTGTTTGGGGTCAGAAGGAGCAGGGAAGGGAGGACGGAGCCCGGGGTGGGTGGCACATGGGGACGGACACTGGGTTCCTGGGTCCGCCGGCCACCCGCAGGGACCAGAGGTAATGGCCAGGGTGGCCCCATGCGTCTTGGGCCCAGAAAGTTATCGCAACACCTCAAAACACTATTTTATTATTATTATTTTTAAGATTTTATTTATTTATTTGACAGAGAGAGAGATCACAAGTAGGCAGAGAGGCAGGTAGAGAGAGAGGGGGAAGCAGGCTCCCTGCTGAGCAGAGAGCCCGATGCGGGGCTCGATCCCAGGACCCTGAGATCCTGACCCGAGCAAAAGGCAGAGGCTTAACCCACTGAGCCACCCAGGCGGCCTTCAAAACCCTATTTTAAAACTTGAGTGCATTTATAGGTGTAATTTAGAGTTCCCACAAAGTCACAAGTTTGATGGGCTAAATGTTCTGCCACACCCCCCTAGGAGGCCTGGGGCTGGGGTGGGAGAGGCGGGTGGAGGCCGGGGTGCCTTCCCTTGCCCGGGAGACCATGTGGGGCGATACGTTTCCCGTCACTGAGCCTACTTCCTTGCCTGAAGCTCGAGTGGTAATAGTAGGTAACTCGAGGCTGGGGAGAAGCAGAAGTATTTTCAGGATGTCGGGCCAGGTTCTGATGGGAGGAGGAACCCACTTTCCCAGGGAGGACTGACCTTCCCACCTTACCTCCCAGCCGTGGACCTGCCTGGGCTACATTGTCAGCATCAAGGCCCGAACGTGGCGGCCCGCAGGACCTCCCCTGAAAAGAAAGGTGAGATTGAATTTCGTGTCAGCCAGGTGCGTGGAGGCCTGCTCTCGATTTATTGTGATTCGGGAAAACGAAACGAGATGTTCATGGGTGTCTTCTGTATGTGAAAGCACAGAAAAAATGAGGAGGTAGACCAGACAGAGTGGTGGGCAGCAAAGAAAGGTTTATCGAGCGGTAGCAAAGTGCTAGTAGGAAGCTCTCGAGGAGGGAGGGGACCTGAGAAGGTTGTCGCCAGAGTTTCTAAGTCTAGGGGTTTTTAGGGGCTGTTGTAATCTGATTAACCCTCTCTGTGCCTGCCATCCGATCAGGGTTTTGTCACCTATCACACGGGAAAGGGTGGAGGGCTCCTTCCTAGGTGGTGTAAAATCCTTCTAAGGTTGGTTTCCTGGGGCACCTGGACGGCTCAGTCAGTCATCTGCTTTCGGCTCAGGTCCTGATCCCAGGGTCCTGGGATCGAGTCCTGTGTCGGGCTCCTTGCTCAGTGGGGAGCCTGCTTCTCCCTCTGCCCTCCCGCCCCTGCTCGCTCGCTCTCTCTTGCGTGAGTATGTGTGCTCTCTCTAATAAATAAGATCTTTTTAAAAAAGTTTAATGGTGGTTTTCTCTTAGGACGGAGGCCCCTTGTCCCTGCCTGCCTTCCAACTGTCCCTCATCGCCTGTCACATAGCCAGCTCTCTGACGGCCCGATTTGGGCGATCTGTACCCAGCCAGCCTGCCGTCCCGTGGCTGTGGGGTTTGGGTGAGAAACGCACCTGCACATCACGGGGCTTCCGTCCTGGAGCAGCTGGGGGAGTGCAGATAGGTCTGCGTACCCGGGAGGCCACGGTCTCTGGCCCTCGTCCCTCCCGGAAGGCTCCTCGCGCCCCTTTGCAGTCCATCCTCCCCCCTGCGCCCGGACCCGGGCACCGCTGCTTTAGGGAGGAGGAAGCCAAGCGGTGGGAAGAGAAAATGAACACAGGAACAAAACAAGCGACTTCGGAGGGAAAATTGAAAACCAGCAGGGTGCTCTCCAAGTTTCTGCTCGCGAAATTGCTTTGTGTGTACATTTGAAGAGAGGCTGGGTGTTAGAACAGATTTGCACTTTCTCTGCTGTCCTGGGGTGACCTCTGGGTCCTGCCACGCCGGGGTGACTGCCGTGTGAGGGAGCCCTGGGGCAGGGTCAGCCCTCACGTTCACGTCTCGGGCCTTGGGCTGAGGTGGCCGGTGAGCAGGAGCAGAGAGTGCCCGAGCGCGGCTTCTGGGGTAGACATCCGAAGGCAGAGCGAGCTTCCCGCCCAGCAGCTGTGGAAGGCCGCCCTCCCTCAATGCCGTAGGCCGCCTTCCCCGGAAGCGGGGCCTCGGCGGGGATCCTTGGGCAGGTGGCTGATGAGGGAGTGTTCTCAGGGGAGATGGTGAGGAGGAGTGAGGGGTGCAGAGGAGGGCGGGGGATGGAGGCCAGCTGAGGTCCTCACCTGGCTCCCCGGGAGCTCTGCACCTGGAGGCCAGGGGCCAGAGTGGACCCCACGCCAGTGAGCTCTAGGCCGAGGGTTACCAGGAGGGGGAGCAGGAGCTCAGGCCTGGCCTGGGAACAATTTTCCAGAGAAAGGTACAGCTGGATATGGCCGGCCGCAGCAGCCGGGATGCACTAGGGACCTTGGGGTTCGGCTGGTGCGGGGGGGGTTGGGGGAGAGGGGTGGGGTCAGCAAGTAACAGGGGCAGGGTGGGGTCTCAGTGTGGGGGGATGGAACGTTCTGGAGATGGACGGTGGGGCCGGCTGCTCAGCAGTGTCAGTGTCCTTAATGCTCTGAACTGGACATTCGGAAATGGTTCAGATGGTGCATTTTACGTTGCACGTGCTTTACCACAATAAAGTGTTGTTGTTTTTTTTTTTTAAAAAACGTTACTATTGAAACCGCCATTTCTGGGGCAGTCCTCCTGCCTGCCGGCTGGGTACCCTTGAACAGGACGCTGAGCTGACAGCCTTGGTCTGTGGGTGCAGTGTGTGGGGGGGTCCCCGCTGTGTGTCAGGTACCGGGAAGCACGAAGCTGTCGCAGAAGCAGCCACTCGCCTGCAGAGGGAGCCCTCGGCCCTCCCTTTGAGTCTGCGGCACTGGGGCTGCGGTCCACTCCTTTCCTTTTCAAATTCCTAACATCCTAGGAAGCCCCAGCACTCATTTCTCCAGGATAGCTCATCTAAAAGGGGCTGACCCTAAGCTCACTGAGCAGGGACGGGGGTGAGGAAGGACAGAAGGACTCAAGAGGTGGAACACAGCCCCAAATCCTGCAAATCGCCCCCCCCCTCGCTTGACCAAGCCCCCTTCTGCCTCCAGCCTCAGACGTGCACCTGCTCCAGCTCAGGGCGTGGTCAGCAGTCAGCCCCCGGTCAGCGCCAGGGGCCTCGGGCTCTCGGTTTGTCTCTCTGCTCCCGATGCTCACGGTAACCTCAGTTGAGAAGCTGACCTGGAAACACAATTGTGGGGGGCCCGGGGGCGGGGGGAGCGTTGCTGCCTCGGTCCAGCTACACCCGGCTTAACCAGAGCCCAGCTGCCGGGCCCCGATGTGCGTGCCTCACACGTGTTAGCTCACGCTCACGGGGTCCTCGGGACAACCGTGGAGGCGGGGGGACCACTCCCCTCTGTCGTGTCGGCCTGCGTCTGCTGGACACTGTGCCTTCTCTGTGCCCCTTCCTGAGGAGGGCTGGCAAGAACGGAAAGCGGAGCTCGGGACGAGGTGTCAATCCCGGCACAGACCGACGAATTCATGGAAAACATACTTCTCGGGAGCCAAGCAAGCCTCTCACTGGCTCATAGACCAGTAATTCTCAGGGATGCTGAGATTTACAGAGCGCCCACCGCCGCCCAGGCACTGCCTTCATCCCTTTCTAAACATCATCTCGCTTAATCTTGGTGGCATTTTTTTTAACACAAAGAGAAGTGCAGAGTAGTATAGGAACACTCATTCATCCAGATGCAGATTTTAAGTGTTGATATTTTGTCTTTGCCTCAAAAATGTTCTTTCTGGGGCGCCTGGGTGGCTCAGTGGGTTAAAGCCTCTGCCTTCGGCTCAGGTCAGGATCTCAGGGTCCTGGGATCGAGCCCCGCATCGGGCTCTCTGCTCAGCGGGGAGCCTGCTTCCCCCTCTCTCTCTGCCTGCCTCTCTGCCTACTTGTGATCTCTCTCTCTCTGTCAAATAAATAAAAAAATAAAAAAACATTCTTTCTAAGGAGGGGAAAAAAAATAAAAGATTCCATTGGTCCCCTGTCTATCTCTCCCAAATTCCATTTCTCCCCTCTCCTGGAAAGAAGCCATCGTGTGTCTATAAATAATATATACATTGTTTCATATTAAATTAAATTTTTATTAATGTAGTTGCAGATTTGCAGGAAGTGGTAGGAAAGAATACAGTTTGCCGGGTTTCTCCTAATGAGGCAAAGCTGTAGTGTCCTAGGCTAACCAAGATGTTGTCATTGACACAGTCACCTATCTCCAGATTCCCTCCTGTCACCTGTCCTCATCCGCGTCTGCCCCTTACGTCTTTGTACACGAGCAGTATACTGTACTTGTCCTTCTGCAACGTTGTGTCCTTCTCAGAATCTCTCCATCTTGGAACCTTCTGTTCTAGTTTACACGGTGTATAAATACACTGCAATTTATTATTCATTCCACATTGACATCAAAGTAGGGTTTGGGTTTTTTTTTTTTTCTTTCTTTCTGGTGTTATAAATAGCTCTACAGTGAAGAGTCTTGTACTTGTCGCCACAAGCTATACTTCAGAAAATGCGACCAGCAGTGGAATTTCCGGGTCATCAGATACCTGCATTCCACTTTATTAGACACCCACAAATTGTCCTCCGAAGCTTCTCTACCAATTTACACTCCCTCCAGCAGTGTCCAAATATTTCTGTTTCTCTTCATCTCCTGTGCAGGAGAGGGTCTCTATCTCGTCGTTGTTTGAACTTGCATTTCCCCGCGGTAGGTACATTTCTGATTAAAGCAGGAAAGGAAATTATTAAAAGCAATCTAAATCCCCGGGGTTGCTGAGAGAGCAGGCTCGAAGCTAGGCAGGTGGAAACGTGCAGATGGGCCAAGAGCTGTTCGACGCTGTCCCGTAGCCGTCACAGGTGTCGGTGCTCAGCGCCACGGACAGTAGCCCCGGATGCTGGTGGAAGCCCACCGCCCTGCCGCCCCCCCTTGGATGTGGGGTGCAGGTGCTATGGGGAAGCTTCTGTGCTTCACGACCCCACAGCCTCGGAGGGAAGCCTGGCTGGGCACAGCTGGGAAATGCGTGTCTGACATCGCACCTTCTTCTTCGTCTTTTTCTTTTCTTTTCTTTTTAAGTAGGCTCCACACCCAGCGTGGAGCCCAGCGTGGGGCTTGAACTCATGACCCTGAGATCAGGACCTGAGCTGGGACCAAGAGTCAGATGCTTAATTGACTGAGCCACCCAGGTGCCCCTGCCATTGTAGGAAAAGACTTTCAGAGGAGGGAGTTCCTCAAACACAGAAAGAAAGCTTCCAAATGCCCAATGGCCAAAAAATGACAAATGTCCAATGTACCTAATTAGTAGTAAGTTAAACATCTTTTTATATGTTTTTTGGCTTCTCAGATTTCCTTGTCAGATGAGTTACCCATGCCTGTCTTTTGCCTCATATTGAGTGTATGAGCTCTCTATAAACTCTGTTCATAATCTTTAAACCTAATATATGCATTCCATTTTCTCTTGGCCCGTGGCTTATCTTTTCCCTTTGTCATGCCGACACTTAAAATTATCGATAGTTGTCTTTATTGCCTGGGTCCCCTGTGCCTCCGCGGTTTGAGAATATGGCTAGATGGGGTATTTGGATTACTTCTGCTGAAAATAAGTAAAATCTAGATAAAATGTAAGAACTGTCTATTATGAGCATTGAGGAGAGTGAAGAGATAATGCGGAATTACTGTACATGAAGTAGGAAGAGCACGAAGGGCGTTTGCCAGCCTGAGTGACCGTGAGCTTCCGTGAATGGCCTCATGGTACATGGCAGGTTGAAGACCGGGGTCTGTACCCTCTTGCAAAGATCAAGAAAGCCACTGTCCCTTATAGCTGGGAGCCCAAAGGCTATACACACACATATATCTCCAAGGCAAGACGGGAGCAAAATTAAACTTGACCTTTGCCAACACAGCGGTGAATTAAAAGGAAAGCTGGCTTGGGGAAGACGCTTCTCTCTGGGAAGCTCCGCCACACACCTGCTCTCGCAAGGAGCCGGAGTCCAAACCTGGGCTCTGAAAACCTCGAGCTTCAAAAGCACGGAGGTCTCAGACTGCTCATCTGTCTCAGTACCCAATAGAACCAGATGTAAATTCTTCTTTTTTCCCCCTTTTTTCCCAAGGAACAGAGGGGTTTCCGCTCTTCTTCTACTATCTAGAGGTGACCCTTGAACTAATTAACGTTCGGTCTTTGATGTTTTCTCTCGTGCATTTAAGATTATATGTTTCTCTTTAAACATGGCTTTGTCTGCTTCTCTTGAGTTCGGATAAGTAGGACTTTCATCATCAATTCCAAATAATCTGTATTTCATCATGCATTATTTTACACTTTCGCACAATAGGAGATTCCTAGCTGGCGGTTTATTACCAGTTTTTATTGAGGTGGAATTTACATAAAGGGAATGCACCTATCTTATGTATTAGAAATCAAAGAATTGGGACAAACGCACATGCCATGCACTGAATACCCTTATGGAGAGCTAGAACGTTCTGCCAGCCCACACAATTCCCCCGTGCACCCTTCCACAGCATAGAACCACCATCACGCCTCCTTTCACTACAAATTAGACCTCCTTTTCCCGGATCGTCATACAGCTTGGCCTATGGTAGAGTTCGGCTTGGTTCACTCAGCAGAATGTTTTTGAGCTACATCCCTCTTGTTGCCTATGTCTATGGTCCGTTCCTTTTTATTGCTGGACGGTATGCTGCCATATGACTGTGGAATGATTTGTTTATCTGTGTGGTTCGTGATGAGCACCTATAGACCAATTAGGGAAGAATTGCCATCCTAACAATATGTCAATATGAATATTTAGGTTTCCTTGAATTACACTCAGTGATGTTTTATAATTTTCATTGGAGTTTGGCCGGTATCTTTGAACATTCATCCATAAATATTCTCTTTTTTAATGCTTTTGGTATTTTTTAAAGTTTATTTTCCCCTTGTGCATGGCTAACATTCAGAAATATACTGTTTATATTTGACGTCGTACCTTGCTAAATTTTATTACCAATTCTCGTGGCCTTCGTGGATTCCATAGAATTCACTATATACGCTATCATCTTTTTTCTTTAAGATTTTATTTATTTATTTGACAGAGAGAGATACAGTGAGAGCAGGAACACAAGCAGGGGGAGCGGGCAGGCTTCCTGCAGAGCAGGGAGCCCGATGCGGGGCTCGATCCCAGGACCCTGAGATCATGACCTGAGCCGAAGGCAGAGGCTTAACGACTGAGCCACCCAGGCGCCCCCACTATCATCTTTTTAAGACCAGATTTTCTCTCCTAGCCCTGTGTAGTTTCTTCTATTTCTTGCTTCACCGTGCACTGGCTAGACCTCCGAGTCCATGTCAGCTGTGAGCAATGAGAGCGTGCGTGTCATTGGCCTTGTTCCCAGACATTCAATATTGTAATTCAAATATTCAAAGCATTCAATATTTTATCAAGCTGGCCCGGGTGGCTAGCTCTTGGTTCTTGACGATGCCTTTAGGCGGTTGAGAAAGGTCCCTTCTACTGGTAGTTTACTGAGAGTTTTATCATGAATGGATGCTTCTGGGCATCTATTGAAATGGCTTATGGATTTTCTCCTTTGTTCTATCAATATGGCACCATGGGTTGAACTGTGTCCCCCAAAAAGATGGATGGAAGTCCTAAGTCTAGAGAGACTGAGCGACAGAGAGCACAAGCTGGGGGGAAGAGGCAGAGGGAGAGGGAGAAGCAGACTCCATGCTGAGCAGGGAGCCCCGACGCGGGACTCGATCCCAGGACCCCGAGGTCATGACCTGAGCCGAAATCAAGAGTCTCACGCTTAACTGACTCAGCCAGACACCCCTTTAAGGATTTTTGTGTCTGCATTCCTGAATAATAGATCTGTAGTTTCCTTGCGGCATATCAGGATAATTTGCTTCTAATGTCTGTAATTTGGGTGTCAGACGTTTACCGCAAAAGTTTGAGGAAACAGTTTTTTTTAAGGCGATTTTTTAGCGCAGTTTAAGATTCACCACAAAACACACAAAAGGAGGGAGGTACAGTGATTTCCCCTATCCCCCTCCCCCACACGTGCATTACCTGTCGCCCTGTATCGGCATTCCCCACCAGAATGACGCTCTCACTACCGAGAGTGAACCTGGCCTGGCTCATTATCCTCAGTCAGCATCCGTAGTTTACCCGAGGGTTTGCTCTGGATGTTATGCATTCCATGGGTTTAGACACCTCGGGGAAATAGCTTGCTTCTAAGTTTCACTTTGCATCTGTCTGTTGCTAGGATACAGAAATACGGTCTGTAAATTCACGTGCTCTGGGTCTAGGTGGTGGTGGTGGAGGGTTCAGAGTCCTTCCCATTCCCTACATACTTCCACATACACGTTCCTTTCCGGTTTTCGTGCTGTTTCCTCTTGCCCCGTCTGCGGACTAGGACTCCCAGGGAGTGTGGACTAGAAGTGAGAGCGACCGTCTCGCCTTATTGCTAATCACAGGGGGAAAACGTTTGGTCCTTCACTGTTAAGCATGAGCTCAGCTTTAAATTTTCAAAGATACTGCTTATCAGCTTGAAGAAGTTATCATTGTAAAATGGGTGTTGAATGCTGTCCATTTTCCTCCTGCATTTTGGGGAGCATTTTTTGCATGATTGATTTTTTTCCTTCGATTTATATTTTTTGCATATGAGATGATCATGTGGTTCTTCTGCTAACGTGGTGAGTTACGTTGATCTTTCAACTAATTAAAACAACTCCGAAAAAAACAAAAACAAAAACAAAAACAAAAACAACAACTCCGTTCCTGGCAAAAGCTCTGCTTATGTAACATTGCTATTATTTTTTCCTTAGAAGTTCAGTAGCACTCACTAGTAAAGCCATCTGGACCACGAGTTTTCTTTGTGAGGAAGTTCTGTGCATGTGTGTGTGGTTTTTTGTAATTGAAAATAATTTTTTTTAAAGTAGGCTCCACGCCCAGTGTGGAGCCCAATGTGGGGCTTCAACTCACGACCCAAGATCAAGACCTGAGCTGACATCAAGAGTCGGAGGCTTGACCAACTGAGCCACCCAGGTGTCCGAAAATAATTTTTTAATTATGGTAAAATACGCATAAAATTTACCACCTTGACCATTTTTTAAGTATGAAATTCAGCAGCATTAGGCACCACAAATTTAGTGGCTTAAAACAATAAAAATGTGTCGTCTAACAGTTCTGGAGGTCACAAGTGTGAAATGAGTTGAAATCCTTGTGTTGGTAGGAATAGTTCTTTCTAGAAGCTCTAATGGAGATTCCATTTTTTGTCTCTTCCAGTTTCTAGATGCTGCTGGCATTCCTTGGCTCATGACTTCATTACCCCAGTCTCTGCCTCCAACATCACATGGCCTTCTCCCTAACGGGGGCGCTGGTGCCTTCCTCGTAATGACATCGGACCCACCCAGGTAATTCAGAAGACTCTCTCCCCATCTCAAAGCCTTAACTTGGATGCTTGGGTGGCTCAGTGGGTTAAGCGTCTGCCTTCAGCTCAGGTCATGATCCCGGGGTCCTGGGATCCAGTCCCACGTCGGGGTCTCTGCTCAGTGGGGAGCCTGCTTCTCCTTCTTCTGTCCCTGCCCCGGGCTCATGTTTGCTCTCTGTCACTCTCTCTATCTCAAATAAATAAATAAAATCTTAAAAGAAAAAAAAAGAGCCTTAACTTGACGCATCTGCAGAGTCCCCTTTTTCCATATAAGGTAATATATTCACAGGTTCTGGGGACTAGACGCTCTTTGAGGGGTTGGTATGGGTCTAACCACAGCCCACCTTCTTGCTCCCAAAGATTCACATTCATCCAATACGCAAAATACAGCCAGCCCATCCCACTATCCCCCACAGTCCCAACCCTTGACATCACGATTCAGTCCCAAGTCTCCTCATCTAAATAAGGTAAATCAGATATGGGGGAGTGTCTGTCTATGATTCATTCTGAGGCAAAATTCCTCTCCATCTGGCACCTGTTGGACAAACGATCTAATCCCCAGACGCGAGGGTGGGATAGGCATGAACTTTCCCATTTAAACGAGAAGGCAATGGAAGGAAGGAGGGATTGCAGTCCCAAGCGATCTTGAAATCTAGCGGAACAAAGTCAGGTTTCAAGGCCTGGGGCTTGTTGTCTGTGGCTCGAGGTCCTACTCCCACAGCTCTGCCGGGCGTCTTCCTTCCTTTCTCGTGAAGGGCAGCACGTCTGCAGCCGAGGAGTGTTTTCCGCCTGTTTCCTGCCTGCATTGTTTTGAGAGGCAGACCGCTTTCTTTCATTTCACGTTCCTCTGTCCCTCTCCGTCCAAGCTGGTAGTGTTTCTGCCGATACAGGACGTCCGGAAACCGTGCGCGCCTCGCACGCGTGCCGTCAGAGGGAGGCTCATCCACGGCTCTTCTGTCTCCTTGGCTCCTGCCGAAATGCCATGAACTAGTCTCTTCCAAGAGCTCCCCGTGTGATGGCTACTGTGGCTTTGGTCCCTTTCCAGGTGCACGCACAGCCTGGGCTTTCTCTCCGGAGCACACTTTCCTGGCCGGGAGTCCCCTAACTTTACGATCGCTGGCCACCTGGATAGGTTCTTCTCCGTGTCCCTGGAGGACATGGTCCGGCTACGCCTTCTGCCACCGTAAGGCAGGACCTCTTCTCCCCTGGTTTCCAGAACGTGTTCCTCGCGTCCTGCTGAGGCCTCCCCTGAGATGCCCATCATGTGGGAAGCTACCGGCCGTGTGTTTATGACAGTTTGAGTATTACCCTCGAAGACGACATAGCTTTTCTATGCCCCCGTCCTCCCGAACCGACTTGTTAACACGCTCGTTCCTGCTGACAATCTGTTCGTGGCAATCTAGGCTTTTTCTTTTATGCTTCTCGGAATGCTTCCAGGCTCTGCCCACCCCCCACCTCGGAAGCCTGCTGCTCGTTTGCAGGGGCCTTGGGATGGCGATCGCCCCCGCTGTGCGTGCCCGCGCCGACTGTGTGCTCCTCCGTGGGCCATGCCATTGTGCGTGTCTCCACGGCCATATGCTCGCCCAGGCTGTCGTTAACAGACATTTGGGGTATTTCCAGTTTTTAGCTATTTGAAGGAGCCTTCGAGGAATGAGCCTTTTTGGGTGGGCGTATGTTTTTATTTCCCTCGGATAAATATCTAGGAGTGGGGTCGCCACTCCTGGTCTGGTGTGGACAGCCAGCTCCCACGCGGCTTTTAACGGCGGGCAGGTGAGCTCCTTGTCAGTCCTGATCTTCTCCAGGAAGTTCGGGCCGTATCCCATCCTTGGTGTGGCCCAAGTCTTGCTCTCCGGCCGTGGAACCCAGGCTCCCAAGGTTGTGATCGTGTCTAAAAGCTCTATGGGTCATTTGGGCTCCGCTTTAGTTCATTGCTGTAACTTAAGTCTTCCCTGTATCCGGTATACGCTTTCTTGCTTAAGACGCCAGCAACATATTAAAAACATCTTGAGGGGAGGGGACAATTTTCGCCAGCACATCTGTATGTTTGGGGAAAGAGGGTGAATGTTCTTCTGCATCAGACTGCCAGAAGATGTCTCTTATTTAAACCCTACCCTTTGGGGAACAAACCTTTGAAATAAAGTGCTGTTGATATTTGCACTTTACACACCAGCATACAGAAGCTTAAGAGAGTTAAGTAGCTTGTCCGAAGTCTAATGAGGAGAACCCAACATTTTTGTGATATTTAAACTTTCCCAGGGCTCCTGGAGGATGTGAGCAAATCTCTTTCCTTCAGGTGGGAATTTTAGGATGGGTGCTTGATCGAGAAGATATCCTAGAGGGTCACGGGACAATTGATTTTTTTTTTTAAGATTTTATTTATTTATTTGACAGAGAGAGAGAGAGAGATCACAAGTAGGCAGAGAGGCAGGCAGAGAGAGAGGGGGAAGCAGGCTCCCTGCTGAGCAGAGAGCCTGATGCGAGGCTTGATCCCAGGACCCTGAGATCATGACCCGAGCCGAAGGCAGAGGCTTTAACACACTGAGCCACCCAGGTGCCCCAGATTTGATTAAAAAAAAAAAAAAAGATTTTATTTCTTTATTTGAGAGACAGAGAGAGAGGAGGAGGAGCAGAGGGAGAGAGAGATGTAGATTCTGTGCTGAGCACAGAGCCTGATGTAGGGCTCGATCTCATTACCCTGAGATCATGACCCTGATGTCACGACCTGAGCCCAAATCAACAGTGGGACGCTCAACGAACTGAGCCAGCCAGGTGCCCCTGGAGGATTTGATTTCACGACCTTCACGGTATGAAGTGAGATGATACTGATTCATCACTTAGCACAGTGCCTGTCACATATGAGGGTTTAATAAATGTTTGGGGGCTATCGATATCATCCATTACATTGTTACCATTTTCTCTGCCTTTAGAATCCCTCCCCTTCCCCCCGATATGATTTACAGAGCCATACGCCACCTGCACTCCAAGCTTCCTCAAACAAGAGGTTCTGGGGGGACCGGAATTTCCACAGTGAGAGTGTTGAGGGGTAACGGATGGGTCTATGGCATGGGGTAATGCCACAGGGGGCCGTGAGGATGGGCTCCGGCACCAGACAGCCCAGGTTCAAATCTCGGCTCTTCCGTGGACTAGCTCTGCCATCTCAGCGTGTGGGCTTTTCTACCTTCGTTGTCTGGAAAATGGAGATAATTGTGCTATTATTTCGTAGATTTACCGTGGGGCATCGAGGAGCCTCCAAATAATAAGCACATAGAAAAGTGCTCGGCACATAGTAGGAAAGCGTTCAATAAATGCTAGTTTGGTTACTGTGGCTAGTATTGACCACTGGTTGCAAAACAGTCTGGCTTTCTGTCCTCCAGGCACAAGGTGGTGTGAGCCCTCCGATTTGCTCGTTGGTGGCCAGAGCCACGCCACTAGTTCCGGCCAAAGAGTCGTGAGTGGAGTGTCGTGTCACTTCTGGGCCGGAGCATTTCAGTGTTCGTGCCGGACCCTCCAGGGCACTTTCCCTTGGTCACGATGGCAGAAATCCCAGACGGCAGCCGCTCCCTCGTCCTGGGTTTCCGAGGGACTATGGTGAGCGTAATCGCCTTGTTATTTCAGGTCTCGGAAATACACTGGCATGATATCGCTTATCCTGGCGAATACGTCGGCTAGATTAATAGTTTAGGATACAGTACTCAAAGCTTTTTAATAACCCTTTTGTAAGGTTCTGAGCAGGATGTGGAAACCCTTGCATTTTGGTAGGACAGCTGATAATAGCCCCTTTCTGCATGTCCACCTGTGTCGTGGGGTCGCGAGTTCCGATTCCGCCGTGTGTTCCAAATTGTCAGTTTGCCTACGTAGTTCTCAGTTTCCTAAATGGAAATCGGTCAATGTGACTCGAGCCATGGATGAAGAGTCTTAATGTAACTGGATTCTCGCCATTAATCGAAAGGTTTTAAAAGTCAGAAATTCTGATTTTCTATTTGCTGTTCCCTGAATGAAACAGAAATAGTGTAAGGATTAGTGTTCTTGGTGATGATCTAAAGAAATTGCAGGCAGACACATTTCAGGGCACATTTCCAAGAACTTTCTAACCGTTGGAGATGTCTGGCAATGGAGCCCACAACCTGTAAGGACCAAGTTCCCTTTTCTGGAGGCATTCAGAATGGGTCATGTCAGAACCCACGGCGTGTTCCCCTTTCCTCCCACAACACCTACGTTTCCAGCCCTAAGAGCTGCTTTGCTCTGCCGTGAGAATCCTGCGTGTCCTTCGGCTCCCTGCCCCGCCACCACCACACAAGATCCAGTACCTAGGAAATGCCCAGGCAAGGTTCGCAGGAATAAAACTTTCAACCTAGAGCAGTGGTCTTCCACCTGGGCTGCACATTAGAATCATGTGGGGAGCTTTAAAAAAAAAAAAAAATCCCAAGTCTGGGCCACACCCCAGAGGAATTAAATCAGAATTTCTGGGGGGGGACTCCAGGCTGAGTATATTTGAACTCTCCCCAGGTGATTGGAAAGTGCAGCAAAGATCCAGAACCCCAGAACCGCTGAGCTAGAGGCTGTGTGGGCCTGTGTCGCGGGTATTAAAATAATACGTTTATGCTATCGTTCTTGAATAATGTCTATCTGTGTACCGTATAATGCTTTACAGTTTAGAAAAATGTAGTGAACTCTTAGTTCACTAGTAAACACTTAGTTCACTTAGTAAAGCCTGTATCATCTAGTGAGGGACAGAGACACGTGCTGACTAATACAGGGACGGGACGTTAGCAGTGTGTGTGTGTGTGTGTGTGTGTGTGTTTGGGGGGTGGAGAGATGCAGAGTCAGGGAAAGTGCTGAGCTCATCAGTTGATGCAAGAGCAGCTGAAAGCAAGGCAAGGGTGGCGGAAGGAAGCAGCATCAGAGGGGGGCTGTGTATCACAGGATCCTGGTGTGTGCCCCCGTGACTTGGGGAAGCCCCTGTGTAGCAGGGGCCAGCACTTGCTAGGTTATGGTGGGGAGAGCGTCTCTGACTGTGTCAGCTCTCAGGGACGTGCTGGATGCGGTGATGTGTAACCCAGGCAGGGTCCGGTAGCTGTCGCAAGAAGGGACTTCCTGCGGAAGGACCCAGTCCGGGCATCTGGGCTGTTGATCGCTGTAACCAGCTCCCAGGGGGTGTTGGTAGGCGTCAGAATCCGGAGGTCCCAGCTCTTTGCTTTGGAAAGGAGGCCCTCCCGGATGGAGCCCTTCCTGGGGCTCCAGCTTCCTCTTCTGCCATTTCTGCACCCACACTTTTAGCTCCAGGAGGACTGCAGTGTCTGCAGCTGCTTGATGCCTCAGGGCCTTTGTGCCTGCTGGAGGCCGCTGCCTCCTCCTCCTGCTTAACTCCTCGTCCCCCCTGCCCCACCCAGGGGTCCCTTCATCCCTTCCCTGAGCCCCCACAGCCTCACTTTGAAACAGCCAGGACACTTGCTCTGTTGTCCTGTCCTCCACATTGGGGGGAAGTACCTAATGCACCCAGGTGTCCTGGGCTCCCAGCACTGGGCAGCCTGCCCTCTGGGCGGGGAGGGGCAGTGTGTGTAGGGGTGAACGGGTAAGGCGGGTGTGCGAGAGAGCATGGGGCAGCCTGCCCTCTGGGCGGGGAGGGGCAGTGTGTGCAGGGGTGAACGGGTAAGGCGGGTGTGCCAGAGAGCAGGTGAGCAAGTGGGCGGACGGATGAATGAGTGAGTGAGCGAGCCAGCGAAGGGGTGAATGAATGAGTGAGTGTGTAGGTGAGTGAGTGAGCAAGGCAGGGCACGGATGAATGAGCGAGCGAGCGAGGGAGTGAATGAGTGTGTGCGTGAGTAAGGGGGATGGACGGATGAGTGCATATGAGCGAGCCAGCGAGGGGGTGAGTGAGCGAGCGAGCGGGGGTGGGAGGGTGGATGAATGCAGGAATGCGAGAGGGGGAACAAATGAGTGAGTGCGGGATGGGTGCGTGAGGGGCGGGGCGCGAGCCGAGGGGAAGGGGTGAGGGCTGAAGGGTGAGTGAGGGACGCGCGGGACGGGGTGCGGGGGTGGGGGCCGGCCCTCGCGGAAGTCCGAGTAAGCGGGCAAGGGGGTGAGTGTGACGACGAGCGGCTGCACGAGTGGGCGAGCGGCGCCGGCTGCGAGCAGCCGCGGGGAGCGGGAGCGCGGGCCGGTCCTCCCGGGGGCCGCGTGGCCGGGGCGTGGCCGGCCCGGGGCGGGCGTGGCGAGCCCGGATAAGGGGCGTGGAGAGGGCGTGGCTGGGCGGGCCCGGGCGGGGCGTGCCGAGGTGGGCGTGGCGAAGCGGGCCGGCGGGCGCGGAGGAAGTCACGTGGCGCGCGCTCACATGACTGGCGGCGTGATGGACCGGCTGCCCGGGGAGGCAGGCGCGGCGCCAGTCGCGGCGGCAGCTGAGGCGGCGGCTGACGAGGAGGAGGATCCGCCGGCGGCAGGTACGGCTGGCCGTCCCCCTGCTCCCGCGGGCGGCTCCGGGCCCGCGCCCCCACCCTGTGAACCCGCGGCCCTCGGCTCCTTGGCTGCCCGCTGGCGCCCCGAGCGCCCCTGCCACGCTGCGGAGCGCGCCGGGGGCCCGGGGACCCGAGCACCTGCTCAGGTTTGTCCCGGCCGCGCCTCCCTGTGCAGGCCCGTCGGGGCGGAGGCCCGGCCCCCCGGCACCCCGGCCCCCCACCCGCTTTCCGCGGTGCCGCCCCGGCCGGCCGCGTGGGGCGCAGCCCGGGACTTGCGGGGCTCGGACAAGAAATCGCGCCGCCCGGGACTTGCGAGTTCCCCTCCGCAGCCCGGGCACACTTCGCTCTCAGGGCTTCTGCCCCAGTGGATCAGCGTCAGCTCGGGAAAGCGTGCGCGAGGCTTGCCTTTTCTAGGATGCTCCCTCTTGGAAAGTTCCCTCCTCTAGTCCTCTAACTGGAGAACAGCTGTAGCGGCGGTGTTGGCGGGAGTTGCTGCTGCTGCTTGGCGCGGGTCGGGATGGGGCACGAGGCTGAGGGACTCCGCCTGGGGGTGGTCTGGCGAGGTGTCCCCAGGGGGCTGTGCTTCCAGTGAGTTCTGGAGGGCTCCCAGAGTGTTCATTCATTAGGGAGAGAAGGCAGGGGGAGTGGCCGGGAAGCTGCGGGGGGTGGGGGTGGGCATTACACTGGGCTCGTTGATATAAAAGCTCCTGGCCGAGTGTGCGTCCAGGAAGTCCCCCACCTCCAGAATTGGGTTTTAGTTATTTTTCATTTTATTTGTAGCTGTGTGAGGGGAAGCGTGTGATGGCTCTTGCTGTTGTTTAGAACACTGTGTTCTCGAGGTCACACGTTTGAGCCCAGCGTGGGCAGTCCGCCTCACCCGTCCCAGGGCCCCGGCCTGGACCCCTTGGCTGGTCACTCTTGGGAATGGGAGGCGGTCACTGGCTTATTTCCGCTGGGATTGTGAAACAGGTCCCGGTTGCTGGATGTGGTGGGGACTCGGGGGTCTCTTTGCGGGCATGGGTGCCGTGGTGGGCATGTCCGGCGGGACTTGCCCACTGGCCCGCATTAGTGGATGGCACGAGCTCTCAAGCTTGCCGTCCCTGGGACTCGGGGGGGAATAGCCAAGGTAGTTGGCTTACTTTGGGGCCATGGTGATTTTATTAGGCGTGCTCATCCTGCAGACAGTGTAGCACCTGTTTACTGAGTGCCATTGTATAGCCGGGTGAATCTCCAAGTGGGGCGCACGGACTGTTGGGATGTAGCCTGTTATTTCACTCCACTTAAAACCTTTGGCCGTCCTTGAGGCAGGTGAAGTGGTGGAACAAGACTTTTCTTTCTTTCTTTCTTTCTTTCTTTCTTTCTTTCTTTCTTTCTTTCTTTCTTTCTTTCTTTCTTTCTTTCTTTCTTTCTTTTGATTTTATTTGTTTGAGAGAGAGAGAGAGAACGAGCTGGGTGAGGGGCAGAGGGAGAAGCAGACTCCCCGCAGAGCAGGGAGCCGGATGTGGGGCTTGATCTGAGGACTCCGGGATCATGACCTGAGCCGAAGGCAGACACTTAACTGACTGAGCCACCCAAGCGCCCCAGAACAAACCTTTTTTACACTGGGGAAATTAAAACCTAGAGGCAAGTGACTTGCTCAAAGTGGACAGGTACTAAGGAGGCATGTCCCGGTGGGGGTCATGGCTGAATGGGGTGGAGTCAGAAAAACCTAGGGTCTTGAGACTGAATCTTGCCCGTAGCCCATAAATGTCTATCTTACAGTTTAGCCAAGGCTGACTTTGTTTTGTTGAAGGGTTTGTGCTTATGGGTATAGAATGAAGTTTCTCTTGTCTGGTATTCTGTCTACACAGGCGGAACCCGCTCGTGGTATTAATTGTGGGGACTGTGAGGTCTAGGTCTTTGTAGTGCCTTTGGGATTGTCAGAGAAAATTGTGTTCCCCGGTTTTCAGCATTAAGAGTCTTATATTCTAATGCTTTGAAGCTTAATCTGTGAATGGTAACTCCCTAAAAATGTAACTTTCAGCTCAGCAACACCGGGACAAACACCTTTTCTTTAAAAAAAAAAAAAGAACAGTATCCATTTAGTGAAAGTCTCACACTGATCGCCATCACCCTCTTTTTATAGGAGGTGATGTTACTCGTTTGGAATGGATTCTCTCTGTCCTGTTTTTATGTTTTATACGTATATGGACTTAGGAAACGTGGACCTCCTCGAGCACATGTGCCCACGTTCCCCTACGTCTGTGTATTAGTTCTCTGCCGCTGCCATAACAAATTCCTACAAACGTGGTGGCTTAAACAATACGAATTTGTTATCTCCCAGATCTGGATGGAGGTCGGTAGTCCAGAGTAGGTTTCCCGGGGCTAGTCTCAGGTGTGGGCAGGGCTGCATTCCCCTGCAGGCCCCAGGGGAAAATCCATTTTTCTGGCCTTTCTAGCTTGCACACGCCTCCCAAATTCCTTGGCTGCTGGTTCCCTTTCTCCAGCAACCATGGGCCATGTCTTTCTTAGGCCGTCATTTCTCTGGTTCCCCTTTTCTTGTTTACTTCCACTTTTGAGGACCCCCTGGACGACATTGGGCCCACCTGGATAATCCACACCCCGTGGCTTATTTTAAGGTTCGCTGGCTGGCCACCTGAATTCCATCTGCTACCTTAGTTCCCCTTTACTGTGGAAACGACAGATTCAGTTTCCAGGACTTAGGTCGTGGATCGCTTTGGGGGGGGAGCATTGTTGTGCCTCCCACGAGCAGTGGGAGTGGCGTCCTTGGTTCGTGGGGTGTGCTTGCCTTTCGTCTTAGGGGACACCCACCCCTTATCCTCTCGGGTGCTCCTACCAGTTTGCTCCTGGGATCGTAGCGTGCCGTATTAAGAACATCACTTCCTCATAATCTTCTGGACGCTACCTACCATTCTTATAAACTCCCTTCAGACTTACAATCAGAAAGTGTTTCATTTCTGTGTGGACTTCACTTCCTCTAGTATTAGTGGGTTTAGTTTCTTGTCATCGTTTCATCTTGTGCGGCCTCTCTGAACTCAGCATTCATATCTCTTGCCCGTTTTCTTAGGAGTGTGTCTTTTCCCTTGATCTCTCGCACGTATTTTTTCACTTTGAACACACGCCCTTTGGGGATTTTGTGTTAAAATTGTTACTATCATAATGTCGGATGGGAACATCCTGTTCTCTGTGCAGAATGAGATTTTATTTCGGGGCCTGTTTGGAGATTCTAAAGCTCAGCAGTTGGGATGCAGAGTAAGAATGGCAAGGAATGAATGTTGGAGATGCGCGACTGTGTAATTGGAGTTTTTGAGATTGCGTCACACCCTGATAAAAATACACACAAACGACCACCGCGTATCGTGGCCCCGCTTTCTGCAATCCGACGGACCTAAACCTGTCTTGAGAACACGGGGGAATCAGCTTCACTTCTGTTGGAGTGGCTCACTTGGTGGCATTCCATACATTCCATCTGGTTAGGAGGCTCCCAGCCATTTGTCTCCTGGTTTTCTCTGGGGTCACGGCTGAGCTCTGCTCATCATCCGAGCTCCCGCACATGGGCCCCCACCTTCTCTGCATGCCTGGGCGATTTCCTTGCTCTCTCGGCCCCAGCCACCACCCCTGGCCTGCTTCTTCTCTGGGCGTACATTCGTCAGAATTCACTGAGCTGTCACATAACATGTATGCATTTGGGTTAAATTATACCTCAGTGTGCCGTTTGCATTCAGGAAAAAACTCTTCCTGTCCATCGTCCTTGCCATCACTACACACATTTTGATTGTAAACTCCCAGTAGGCAGAAACTATTATTTTTCTTTACCTCCCAGGATCTAGAGTAAGATCTGCTCTATAGAAAAGGCTGAAACGTTTCAAAAGAATTTTTATCGGAAGTTTTTTTAAGGATAGTATCACATTTTAATTTGATAATGGTAGCTGTGGAAATATTATTTAAGTTTGCTTTCTTGGTCTTTAAACTCTCTCCTACAGACATACACAATTTGCAAGGTAAAATGTGTCAATTTGAAGAAAGAGGAACTAACCGAATCACTATTGTGTAGAACAGATTTGCCAGAATTTGTGGTTAGCAAGAAAGTGATGTGTTCCGGGCGGGGGATTTTTGTTTTGATATTTTTTCCTTCCTAAGAAACAGGCAGCATAAAAAGAGATGTTTGCCCATCCTGCTTGCTGGGGAGAGCCTGGAGGGGCGGCCTGGCTGTGAAGTGGGGCCGGCCGGAGGCGCAGGGGGACGCCTGGCCCCCAGGGTATGTGGAGAGCGTGACTCTTGATCCTCTTACCCTCTGAAGAACTGCCGTGTTTTCGCTCTCGTGTGTTTTTATTGTAGAATCACTCAAAAACCGTAACCAGACTGCAGGGGTAGATGCTCTTTGTCGAAACAGTCAGGATTGAAATACCCTGTAGCACAGGGACCTCAGGATGGCCTGAGATGCATGTCCTGTCTGTCATTTGACTTACAGGGGACTCTGACGCCACACTTGTCGTTTTCTGTTGGCTGGGTCGCTGGAGGGGAGCACATCGGCTGCTTCTGCCTGTGGAGCAGGGGTTCGGTGGGGTTTTCGAGGACTCCTGACCTGCTTGGAGCTCGTGTGCTCAGCAGAGGCGAAGGGAAATTATGCGATGCTGGATTAATTCCAGGGAAGCCCGATATGGACTGGAGAGACTTGCGGGTCAGAAGTCCGTTTGTGTGAGTCTCCCCAGGGTCTTTCATAACTGATTCGTGCCGGTAAGGTTTGTTTACTGCAAGTCTTTTTTTTGTTTGTTTTTTAAAGATTTTATTTATTTATTTGACAGAGAGAGAGATCACAAGTAGGCAGAGGGGCAGGCAGAGAGAGAGGGGGAAGCAGGCTCCCTGCTGAGCAGAGAGCCCGATGCGGGGCTCGATCCCAGGACCCTGAGATCATGACCTGAGCCGAAGGCAGAGGCTTTAACCCACTGAGCCCCCCAGGCGCCCCAGTTTACCGCAAGTCTTACAAGTGAATTGTAATCACAGCAGGAAAATCGCGCTGTTGCACGAGAGTTGGCACTTGGAGGAGAATGTTTGCTGTACAAAAAGGGAACTGCCAGGACGAACATCTTATAAACGGAGAACTAACTCACCCACAATCGCGCCAGTTCAGCACGACCGCCGCGTGTTGGCGTGCCCTTGACTTGTGAGCGGCATGGCTGTGGGTAGATGCAGTGCAGGGCCTAAGTGGGTTTCCTTTCTGATTTTCTTAACGTTTCTTTTCTCCAGTTTATTTTACCGTGAGGTTAGGGTGTATCCTACATATACAAAATATCTATTGATCTCTTACTGTCGGTGAGGCTTGCAGTCAACAGCAGGCTGTGAGTGGTTAGGGTTTTGGGGAGTCAGAAGTTACATGTAGATTTTCAACGGTGCTGGGGGTGGGGTTACGCCCCTAGTCCCCATGCTGGTTGAGGGTCAACTTTATTTCCTTTTCCCCGTGCGTAGGTTTTTTACGGGGCTATCTTCATAGTGTACATAGCCCTCATAGCCTGGCCTCTTCACTGAACATTCTTTTTACGCTGCGAAAAATAGCTTTCATCATTACCTGTTGAGTGCCTGCGTGATCGTGCGTCAGGCTGTTTGTGCTTCTGAAGTGCTCACGTCCTGCGATCTGTGTTAAAGATACTCTTGCCAGATGTTTTTCACATGATTCTTTAAATTGAACCAGTGGTAAAACTTGCCCTCCAGCTTGCACTTGGTAAACAGAGTCCGTCTCCCACGAAGCTAGTTTGCCACCTTAGAGGTGACGGCAGTCATCGCCGTGCAGTCGAGTCAGAGTCTCTGTAGACTCGGTTGCCCGGCTTCGAGAACTGGGAGAGGCCCTTGGGTGACCTGTTCAGGGACCTTTGCAAATGTCAGAACTGAGTCCTGCCGCCGTCCGCGGAGGGTGTCCAGAGAAGCCAGAGAAAACACGCGTTGGTGACTCCAGTTTCTGTCAAGTTAAAACCATGTGCAATTCGACTCTGTCGTGTAGGGATGCTTCCTTGCGTGAGAAAACTATGAACGAAGAGCAAGCAAAACACCGTGAAAAAGGCCGTGGTCGCTCTGGTAGGAGAAAGGGGGTTTGACCTCCAAGGGATACAGGGCAAGGGGGACGGTTTCAGGTGCTGGTGGTCTTTCGATTTTCCACCCAGGTGCGTGTTTGAGATATAACTTTGTCACATGGCCCATAGCCATGTTACAGCCCTTTCTGTGCGGGTGTTACCTGTTTCACGTGGAAAACGCGGAGGGCAGCCCCGCGATCCCAAGATGTCAGGCACACCCGCTGACGGCGCAGCTGGCCCAGCAGGAGGTGGGCGCGAGGGCTCTTGTGTTCACGTAGTTTTGTAGGCATTTTGAACTCTCTTAGGTTCCACTCTCTAACATTGGAAACGTATTTGTAGTGAAATCCACGTTTGATTGTGTCACTGTCCACTGCTAATGGAGAATCCTGCTCCGAATCAGCAGGAGGACCCCCGCCTCCACCAGCTTCCACTGTTTCTGATGTCTGTGTCTGAATGTGACTGGCGCTGGTGAGTCCAGCAGTTTCGGTGGCCCCTGGGAGCAGCAGGACCCAGACCTGAGGGCTGCTGGCCTGTGTCGCAGCCGGAGAGCTGTCTGCGGACCTCACCTGCTGGTCCCAGTATGTCCTTGGCCAAGGCCACGTACCGTAAAGGAGTCTGGCGATCGTCGTGACTTAGCACTTAGTTGACTTTGGGACGGTAAGGCCACCTCCCAGCTCCCGAGAAAGGCTGGGTTTTTGCACCAATGGGAGATTGGAGGTTGCATTTGCAGCTCTCCTGGGGAAGGTCTGTAGGTGCAGTTCTGTCCCTCGGGGCGTCTCATGTGCCCCTGGTCTTCCTTCTCCGGACAGACAGCGAAGTCGGGAGTCTCTTGGAGGTCCTGCGGAGTTTAGAGGTTAGCTGTGGCCCACGGGAGTGGCGTGTTTCCCGAGATGGACCGCGTCACGGGTGGACAGTGTCCCGTCTTCTGCCTCCTCCCCGGAAGGCTTCCACAGAGGGTGTCCTTCACGGAGCAGGGGACGCGTCGTGTTGCTGACGAAGCCTGGCACAGCGCTTCCTGCGTGTCACACGCTCTGGTGGTGCCTCATGGAGGAGGTGCTGCCCCCCCCCACAGTCACCCTGCGAAGTCAGCGGTCCATCACCCCCACTTACAGATGGGGAAACCGAGGCGGCGGCAGTGCCGGCACTGGCCTGGGACCCCAGAGTGGGATTCACATGCAGCTGAGCATGTGGCTCTGGTTCGGAAGCGACAGATGTCACCTCCTTGCTCCAGTCCCCACGGGCCTATGTCGTGAGCCCGCCTTTCATGAGCCTCCCTCAGGGTTCACTTAAGCAGCCTTCCCGGCCGTGAACTTTCTCTCTCTGAACACTTTTACACAAAGCAGGATGGTTCGGTGTGACCGTTATCGAAATACCACGGAGGACCATTCATTGTGGGATGTCGCCTTTCTCTCCTCGGGAAGGGGTGCACCTTAGAGGGTGTGACGCGATGACCGCAGGAGGCGTGTGCGTGGAGGGCGGTGGTTTTGAGGGAGAACCGTGACCCGCGTGGTTTGCACGTGGGCTTAGGCTCCGTGTGTCACTACCGGAACCCCCCCCCCGCCCCGTTCACTCTGGGGAGCTGGGGTTCGGTGTCGAATGGAGTGTGTCGCTCCCCACTGAACGGAATGGGACAGCGCTCAAAAACGAATTCCCGTGGAGCGCGGCCGAGTCCCCTCCTCTGATGAGGACGCTCAGATGCTCTGAGCGAACTGATTCTGGGGTCTCGGGGCTGCAGACAGCGCAGTGGGGTCCAGCCTTCTCTGCGTGGAGAACCAGGTCTCCCCACTCGGCGCACAGTGGGCTGTGGGGGCAAGACTGACTGCCTATTTCTCTTCCCATGACAGTCTTCCCAGTTCCTAATTTGTTCATGCCAGTTTCCGGGGCGTTGCTTTCTCCGGCTGATGAATGGCATTCCTGAGTGTCGACCCCGCGGGCAGCTGGCGGGCAGGGACCTCGTCTTACTTTTTGTGATTCCTTCCATAGACCAGACGAGGTTTGTTCAGATGGATTTAATTGTATCTCACGTGGCCTATAATACCAGTGACTGCTTGGAATTTTGTTAGCGGAGCCTCATTTGGTTGTGAATGCAGGCTCTCTTTTTTAGCCTTCGCTGGGATAGAGACGCACTTAGGCGGGATGTTTTGGAATATTTTCACTTCCACGGCAAGAGATCCCAGAAAACCTGAGTCACTTTCAGGCTGAACCAACCAGACCCAGGGTGAGGGTTTAAGGAAAGAACAAAAACCAAAACCAGATTGAATTTAGTTAAAGAGAGAGGCTATGATTTTTTTTGGAATTTTTGAACTCCTTTGGAAGTTATTCCAAGATTCCCCAAATTAGCTAAAATAGTATTCCTTTTAAACTCTGGAAAAAATCGCTGGGCCTCCCCACATGTAAACATCCCAAAAGTGAGAGACCGAAGAGGTTTTTTGAGGAACAGACCCAACTTGAGCGGGGCCCTTTCAGAAGCAGGTGTGGTGAGCTTCACGGAGAAGCCGAGATCAGGCCCCCCGTACTGGTTCCTCCTGCCCCAGTGTGAGTCCGAGGACGTTGTCTGAGAGGCGACTGTTTCTGGCACTCGGCGTCAGGAAACAGACCCGTGATTTTTCTTCCCCTCTGTGGTTTGGCCTTGCGTCTCCCTTGGAAAGGAGGAGCCCTCGCAGCTGAGAATGTCCGACTTGTGTGCGAGCGGCTCTGCCGTGTCCCGAGATCCCAGGGACTACCCGCGGGCTGTTTGTGATTAGCACGGAACTTCAGGCTTCGTCGCTGTCACCGCGCAGAGCCCAGTGCCGGCGGCCGTGAGCACGCCAGTCCTGCCGTTCTCTCAGTCTGTGGTTTGATCTGGAAGTTCCGTCTGCAGGTCCTTTGGAAAGGAAAAGCTGGAGCACCAGGCACCGCGCTAGCTGCTTTCACATACCTTCTTCAGAAAAAGTTCTTGCAAGTGGACAGTGACGTCGATGCTATGGTCCCCATCTTAGGGACAAGAAGACCGAGCTAGGCGAGGGAGGTGAGCCGTTGGTTCACAGTCACACAGGAGTCAGTGACGGGTGCTGGGACCACCTGAGCTCCGGCTCCGGGCATGCGGCGTGCCTGTCCCTACTCCTCTCCCCCTGAGTCAGGGAGGGAGCACGGGGCTGGGCGGTGTCAGGCAGCCTGCTGCGGGTTTGGGCCCCGAGGCGCAGCCGGCCGGCTCTGTGGCCTTGGGCCGGCCCTGCTGCCGGCTGAGCCTTGTCTTCCTGCTTACGGGCTTCTCTGGGACTAAGGAGACGTTATGTAAAGCATTCAGTAGGGTTCCAGACACAGAGAAATGTGAACATTGGCAACGACGCCGGTCTGAATGGTGGTGGGTACCGCGTGCGCTGTCCGGATGGCCGGTTTCATCCCTGCCTTTGAACCTGTGGGAAGAGTTGGGGGAGTGAGGAGACACATGTACTAAGGCAGCTGTTTGCTTCTGGACATCCAGTGGCTGCTTCCAGTTCTGACTTGTAGCCCCCTGGTCACGGGGGCGACAGGGACCCCACGGGCCACTGCATGTTCCTGTGGCAGCGCCGCCAGCTAGACCTTCCCGCTTGAGCCTGGGACAGCCGGAGGGTCTCGCAGGTGGGTGATTTTCCCCTTCTCGGTAGACACCTTCGTTCAAGATGGCAAGGCGTCCGTGTGCCAGGCGCGGCGCTGGCAGCGAGACGTGGCTTGTGTTCATAAGCTGGAGGAGAGCGGGAATTCATAACACGTGTAGCAGCCTCACTGAGGTCGCAGTCACCCAGCACGCAACTCTCCGTCGGAAGTCTCCTGTTCGGTGGTTTCAGTATACTCCCAGAAGTTCCCGCTGGCCCCGTCCTCAGTCTTAGGGCATTCTCGTCTCCCCTGGGAGGAAGCCCAAGCCCATCACGGTCAGTCTTCGTTCCCCAGTCCCTGTCACCCTAGCCTAGGCGGCTGTTGGTCTTTCTGCCCCTGCGGATGGGTCCCGTCCGGGGGTCATGTAGGCAGACGCCCGTGTTACGTGTGCCTCGGTGCCTGGCCTCCTTCGCTGAGCGTCCGCGTTTGTCTGTGTCTTAGCGGGGACTCGTGCGCCGTCACTCTGTGTGGCTGCGTGGTATCCCATTGTATCGAGATGGTATCTCACCCACCCGTTCATCGGTCGGGGCGCTTGCAGGCTGTTGGCGCGTTTCGGCTGTTGTGAATAGTGCTGCTGTGCGCGGCCGCGCACCCGTTTCTGTGCGGACATGAGCGGGTCCGACGGCAGCCTCCCTCTGACCCTTGGAGCGGTTGCTGGACTGTGTTCCAGCCAGTACGTGGACTCCTCTTTCTCCACGTTCTCACCAACACTTGGTAGTGCCTCTTTTTTGTTTTTCTTTTTCGTGCCTGTGTGTTTTGATTATCGCCATCCCAGTGGGTGTGAGATGGAATCTCATCGTGGTTGGGCATCTTTTCATGCACATATTGGCCTTTTGTGTATCTTTTTAAGAGAAATGCGTATTCAAATCCTTCGTCCATTTCTAAAATTAGGTAGTTTGTCTTTTTATTTTTTATTGTTTTTTTCGGTAGTTTGTCTTTTTAAAAAAGACATGAGTTTTCAGAATTTCTTTATATGTTCTAGACGTGCGCTGTGTATCAGATCCGCGATTCCTCCGTGTTTCCCCCCATTCTGTGCGTTCTCTTCGGCTTTCTTCACGGTGTCTAGCAGCAGGACAGCCTTTACGTTTGAGGAAGTCCAGTTGATCTCTTTTGTTCTTTTGTTGTTTGCACTTTTGGTGTCACAGCTAAGAAGGCTTTGCCTCACCCGAGGTCAGGAAGATCGAGTTCTGTATTTTCTGCTACGAGTTTGTAGTTTTAGCGCTCTCCAAATGGACCCTGGACCTGCACGTCTTAGTTCTCGTGGATGGTGTGAGGGAGGGCTCTGGCCGCATTCCTTCGCTCCTGGAACACGCAGGCGGCACGTGCTGTGTGCCACCCCCGGGCTTGGCCGCGTCGGGGAGCCCGAGCACCCTGAACTGGGGTGGGGACGTGGCGCATGCTCGGGGCTGGGAGAAGCCTGTGGATGAGACGTTGCGGAGGCTCAGCGAGGAGGTTCAGCCCGGAGAGTAGGAGGGATCACTAGACTCTTCACGGGGCCTTGGAAACACTTCACTGTTACAGGAGTGTTTGACGGAGCTTTGGAGAGGATTCAGTTCTGAAATTCTCGGCTGAGAAGTACGCGAGGGCTTGGAAGGACCTGAAGAGATTGTTTATTTTTACTTTGCTTCAAGGTAAAAACACTTAGACCGCAGCAGGAAGATGACAGCCGTTCTTCTCGTGCTGTGCAGGTTGACTATCCATAGGGCGCGTTGCGGCTTTCTATCATCGGGATTCTTGCCTCGCGTCACTTTGGGGAACAGTGGAGATGGCTGCCAAGTGGCCGGGGGGCTGCGGCGGAGGAGGGGGCGCTGCCCGTGCGAGCGGTCCCCGCTCGGGGCTCGCCGCGGGGGCGTCTGTTGACGGCCCGCCTCTGGGTTTGCAGCTTCTACTTCTCGCCGTAGCTCACCGAGGCGGGGTGTCTGTCGCCCTTGGGGCCTTGCTGAGATTTGTCGGTGCGCACGAGCAGGCAGGAGGCTGTTTCCCTGCCCGGGAGAGCAGAGCACGCCTCCATTCCTGTGTGTGGTGCTCTCGCTTTCGTGACTCTGATGCCTTTCATTGAGGCGGCAAACAGTTCCCGAGCACTGACTGTGTGCTGGGTGCTGTCCTTGATCACCGGGACGCAAAGTGGGGGCCGAAGAAGGAGGCCCGCGGTCCTGG
>CM052890.1:1093530-1114872 GCA_028534135.1 Potos flavus | reverse complement strand
CCGCCGTGTGCTACGCGCTCCCGCCGCTGCACGCGTCCGAGGAAAGCCCGGGAGCCAGCCAGGTGTCCAGCGGCGGAACAAAGAGCTAGACGGTGGCGTGAGCACACGGTGGGGTCCGTAGCGGTGACCGCGGCACGCGGGGACACGGGTGGGCCTCACAGCCTGCCCAGCGGAAGCTGGCAGTCAGGGGGGACTTACAGCTTGATGCCACTTATGTAACAGCAGACCAAAGTCACGTGCAAGGCTGGAAGGTGGCAGTCACACTTGGGGCGCAGTGGGGAGCCCGTGTGTCCCCTCTCGGTCTGGGTGCCGCCACGCTGCCATACACGGAGCCTAACAGAGTTGATGGGTGCGCTTTGCGCACACGTGCTCTCTTCCAGGACGAGGAAACGCGGACAAAGGGAATGATTGTTTATTGTCTATGTGAAATACGATACCCGTGTGCACTTGACCGAAGCATGCGGACACGTGGAGAGCATGCTGGCCTGCCCGCAGCTCCTGCCCTTGGGCCCTTGGGCCCTGGGGCTGCGGGCGCTGGGGGCTGGGTGGCGTGCCTCCGGGATGCCTTTTCTGTAGCTGCCATCTTTTCAGAAAAACACACGGCACAATGTTCTCTCCGTGAAATCTCCGTGGGGGATAAATGGAGTCTGATACTTTCTGTACTTTATGTACGTTTGAAATGTTTCAGAACATGGGGCGCTTGGGTGGCTCAGTGGGTTAAAGCCTCTGCCTTCAGCTCAGGTCATGATCTCAGGGTCCTGGGATCGAGCCCCGCATCGGGCTCTCTGCTCAGCGGGGAGCCTGCTTCCCCCTCTCTCTCTGCCTGCCTCTCTGCCTACTTGTGATCTCTCTCTCTGTCAAATAAATAAATAAAATCTTAAAAAAAAAAAGAAATGTTTCACAATAAAAACAAACATAAAAGCATTTATAAAATACCTAAGAATAGAGGTTGATGAAAGGAGAACAGTGTTCATGGTGATTGTGTTATGTGAGTGGCTAAGAGCCTAGAAGGTTTTTGCTTTTACAGAAAATTTGAAAGAGAAATGTGATCATGTACACACATGGAAACATACTTGATGTGTAAAAAATCCTGTGTTGTGGGCCTGTCCGTGTGGGGAGTATGTGCAGAGGGGAATCGGATGTGTGCACGCTGTAGGGGGGGCGGCGTTCTTTCTCCTCTCTTTTTCGGGGGGAGGGGGGCAGAGGGACAGAGGGAATCCCAAGCAGACTCTGCGTGGTGCGGAGCCGGATGCGAGGCTCGATCCCAGGACCTGAGACCATGACCGGGGCCGAAATCAGGAGTCGGACGCTTAACCGACTGAGCCACCCAGGCGCCTCCGGAGTGGTTTTCTTTATTTAAAAAATGTCATGATGGTACCTCAAGTAAGTTGGTAAGAGAAAGGCACATCCGAGGGTAGCAAAGCTGAGGCCGTGAGAGTTTTTGTGTGTCTGAGCTCCGAGGCATGAGTCCGCCACCCACGCGAGGGTTGTTCACGGCGCTCCCTGGCCATCTGCCTGCTGAGCCGTCAGTTCTGAGGCCGTCGTCACCAGAAGGACGAGGACACTGTTGCTTCCGTTTCCTGAGAACAGTCGAATTTCAGAATAACGGTAGCTTAGGACAGTTCTGGATCAGACGCAGAAACCTGTTTTCAGAGCCTGATGAGGAGTGTTCCTTTGAAAATCGGGGACCCCTGCTGGTTCCATTTTCCGTTATTTTGGTGGAAGAGTTGTCATCTGGAATGCCGTTGGTCCCTACCCTCTCTGAGGAGTAAAGCATGGTGGCAGCATTATGAATACCTACCTGATTTTTGTCAGATTTGGGCCATGGGTCCAGGCAAGGCGCTGAGTTCCTTCCTCTGCTCGTCCTGTGTCGCTGGTTCTCCAGCCGTGGCCCCTGGACCAGCAGCAGCTGCACCTGGGAGCTCGTTAGAAACTCCGGGTCTGAGGCCCCCCTCTGGGCTCTGGCGCCGAGCCCAGCAATCTGTGTGGGTTTTCAACTGTAAAACATCCGTGACGCACGATTCGAACCATTTTCAGGTGTGTAGTTCCATGGCATTAAACACATTCACACTAGTGTGCAATTGTCACCACTGTCTGTCTCCAGAACTTTCTCATCTTCCCAAACTGAGACTCTGTCCCGGTGAAACACTGACCCCCCAACCCCTGGCCCCCCGTCCACTCTCTGTGATTTTGACAGGTTCGGGGATCTCCTTGAAGTGGGATGCCACAGCGTTCGTCCTTCTGTGTCCGGCTTCTTTCGCCGAGCACCACGCCCTCCGGGTTCATCCGTGTTGGGGCTGGTGCCAGAATTCCCTTCCTTTGTAAGGCTGCAACTGTTCCACGGTGCACCGGACCACCGGACCACCGTGTTCATCTGTCAGTGGACACGCGGGGCGCCTCCGCCTCGCAGCTGCCGGGAATCGTGCTGCGAGCGAGCCCCCCTTCACGCCCCTACTTGCAGTTCTTGCGGGGAGAGGCCCAGCAGCGGGACTGCTGGCCACGGGTGATCCTCTTCGTTCTGCGAGGAGCTGCCGGGCTGGTGCAGACGGCACGGCATTGTGCACGTCCACCGCCGCGCGCGGGGGTCCCAGTCCCTCCACATCCTGGCCAGCGCTCACTTTGTATCTTTTTGTTTAGTAACCGTTATCTTACCCGTCAGCCTTTGATCAAGCCCGCCCGGTGATTCTGATGCCCACAGTGCTTGCAGGCTGGAGCCCGAGACTGCACCGTCCCTCGCTGGCCCTTGTTCTCATTCTGGTGACCGGGTGGCCGAGGATGGCGGTTGTGGTGGCTGCATGGTGATAGAACCGTGAACTTGGAGTCCATCAGAACATGTGTCCCAGCGCACCCTCCTCCTAAACTCAGATAGTGGGAACCTTCCTCCCTGGCTGCCTTTGGGGGACGAATGCCCTATCGAGATTTGAAAAGCCCTTGATGCTGGGAGCGGCTCTGTGCAAGTGGTGAGGATCCCGGGCAGTGGCGGGGCTGAGCGGAGTCAGGGCCGCCCGTGCGGGCTCCGTGCAGCTCCGTGCCTGGGCCAGTGTGTGTCCCGGGGGGGCGGCTCCTGGGAGTGGCTGGCTCGTGCCCGCTGTGCAGAGTCTCACGGCCTGTCACTGCTACAGCCCTTGGCGCTGGTGGGGCTGGCTTAGTGGGAAGCACGGGCATGCTGGCTGTCGGGGCGTGGGGGCCGGCCGTGTCCGCGTGCGTGCCCGCGGCCGTCGGGGCGCGGGGGCCGGCCGTGTCCGCGCCCATCGGGGCGCGGGGGCCGGCCGTGTCCGCGTGCGTGCCCGTGGCCGTCGGGGCGCGGGGGCCGGCCGTGTCCGCGCCCGTCGGGGCGCAGGGGCCGGCCGTGTCCGTGTGCGTGCCCGTGGCCGTCGGGGTGCGGGGGGCCGGGCGTCTCTGTGTGCGTGCCTGTGGCAGGACTCCAGACGCGCTGATGGAAAGGTGCTGGCAAGGCTCGCCGTCTTGGATGTTTCGTGTGTCGCATTGGTGGAGAGCTGTCTTGGAGAATCACAGAATTTCAGGCCTGAAGGGATGTGGAAGAGGGCTCACCAACGGGTATTCTTTGTCCGCTGCGGAGGGGCAGAGGTGTGCCCTGGGGGTCCCACGGGGCGTTGGTGGCTGCCTTGGTAGTGACACCTGTTTCTCTGACGCCTGCCAGGTTGTCTGACAGCAGTGAGGTGTCCAGAGGAGCGGGGCCTGAGCCTCACCCCTGCCGCGCGTGAGGCCTTGGTGTGCAGGCCGGCCGGGAGCTCCGCACCCCGAACACCGGCTCTTGGGGCAGTTGGGTCTACAGTTTCGTCCACGGATGTACGAAGGCTTTTGGAGTTGAATACCAGGATCTGGAAGGGCGGCCGGGGGATTACAAGTGATTTCTAGGAGCTAGTTATTTTCAGCTCTGGTGTGTCGTTTCCCACAAGGGCCACGGGGCAAGGTAATGTCAGCCTGCGGGTCTGGGAGCGGGTCTGGGAGCGGGTCTGGGGGCGGGCGTCGGGCGGCGTGTCCAGGCCAGGCCTTGTTCTGCACGGCAGCTTCCGGTTGCGTCCGAACCCCGCGGTGAGCAGGTCGGTGCCAGAAGGGTTGGAGCCGGGAGGGCACACTGCTAGGGGGCCTCTGAGGGGTTGTTGCGGCCATCGAGGTGCATCGAGGGTAAGGGGCCGGCTCCTTGCCCCCATCCTACCGGTGATAACTGGTAAGCTCGAAGGCGGTCGGCTGCCGGGCCACATGGCGAGGAAGTGAGAGACCGGATGTCAGCACACACCTGTCTGACGTCAAAACCCATCCTTTCAGCCCTCAGTGTGGGGCCTAGCCGCCTCCCTCCTGGTCTGTGTCAGCCGTCGGGGCTGGGTGGGCGCGGCGTGTCTTCGTTTCATGAGAGCCTTCAGGTCCTGTCTGTGAACTTGACATTCACTCCCACCGAAAACCAGTCTTCCGCGGTGCGTCCTGCTCTTGCCGTGCTGAGTGGGCCACTACAGGACCGGCGGCCGATCTCACGGGACCTGTTTTCCTTCCTAAACGGTATTTTTTTAAAAACATGGGTGTCCTAGTTCCGAAGCCGATACTTGGGGTCATAGCTTCCTTAAGGTTGATTCCTTGAGATTGAGGCTTCTCCGGAGGGGCTCTTCTTCGGGCGGTGGGGACCCATCAGGAGTGCGTGCTGTGTCTGTGAGTTAAAAGGTGCCGTTTGGAGTCTGCCTTAAAAAAAAAAATTTTTTTTTCTTTTTTCTGTTTTGACTTTTAGATTCTCCTGTGGTCAGAGTTCAGATGCTTCGGCAGCACGTGACCGTTTGGTAATCATTACTGAGCGTACGTTCTGTCTGGGGATATTATCTTACTTTAACCATCAGGAAAAGTCCAAAACTAGTACGTGCTTGATAGCGAAAACTCCCTCTTACTTACAGATTTTAAGGAAGACTTCTTGGTGCTCCCCAGATTCTCTTTCCCTCATTACTTTTATCTTTCCTCCGTTCTTCCGACAGTGCCCCGTTGCGCATCACATGGGTGTTTTCTTGTGTATCGTTGAAATTCCCTGGCTTCGGTCACTGTATGATTTCTGGTATTTTCTCAGGGATTGTCCTGGGCGTCGCAGTGAGCATCTTAACGTGTACCCGTCCGGCGTGGATGGCACCCGTGTAATTTCAGGTGTGTGTCGAAACCTCGCTGCTGTACAGCCCCCTGCGCTCTCGCCGCCCCACACACTGTACCCCTGTGAACGGTATGCCGTCGGAGCGGATTCGCGGGTCTTGCCTAACGCAGCTGGCTTTTAAGTCAACCAGGAAAATAGCTACAAGTAAGGAGTACGTTTCTGCTGCCTTTTATATTTACCAGTGTCGTCCTAGTGTCGTCCTGGTGCTTGTTCTTTCTTCATGTGGATTTGTTTCTTGCAAGGAAGGGCTGCTTGCAAGGTAAATCCACCGTTTTTGCTCTTCTGGGGCTGTCTTAATTTCTCCTCCGTGTGGAAGGGTAGTTTTGCTGGCTGTAGAATACGGTTGCCCGTTCTGTCCTCTGGCACTTCGGGCCGTCCCACTGCCTTGCGGCCTCTGTAGCTTCTGAGAGTCGGCTACCCTGCTGCTGATCTGGTGCTTCCAGGTTTCCCTTTGTCTCTGGGTGGTTTGAACAGTGCAGTTGGGGTCTGTCTAGATGTGAATCTTCCTGAGTTTATCTTAGTTGGAGTTTTTCGGGTTCTTGGATTTTTTTTTTGGAGATTTTATTTATTTGAGAGAGAGAGAGTGAGTGTGTGCACGTGCACACAGGGGTGGGGAGGGGCAGAGGGGGAGGGAGAAGGAAGGAATCCCAAGCAGATTCTGTGAGGAGTGTGGAGCCTGACATGGGGCTTGATCTTACGACCCCAAGATCATGACCTGAGCTGAAATCCAAGAGTCGGATGCTTAAGACTGAGCCACCCAGGCACCTCATGGGTTCTGGGATTTTAACAATCATATTTCAGAAAATTTTGGTGGTTCCTTCAAATATTTGTTGTGAACCTTTCTCCTTTTGGGCCTCTCACGATGGTGATGCTGGTGTGCTTGATGGTGTCCCACAGGTCTCTGAGGGTCTGTCCATCTTCCCATTCTCTCTCCTTTCTGTCCTCCAGACTAGACAATCTCTGTTGGCCTGTCTTCCCCTCTGCCCTGTCGGATCTGCGGTTGTGTCCCTCTAGTGGATTTTTCATTTCATTTATTGAGCTTTGCCAATCCAGAATTTTTATCTGCCTCTCTTGCACAACTTGTGTTTATCAATATTTTCTGTTGCTGAGACATGGTTCTCCTACTTTCCCTTGGTCCTTTACAGATGGTTCCGTTAGTTCTTGGAACCTATTTCAAATAGCTGACATAAGGTCTTTGTCGAATGAGTTCAATGGCTGGTCCTCCTCAAGGACAGTTTCTGGTGGAGGTTTTTTCTTGTGTTTGGCCATCCTTTCTCATTTCTTTGCATATCTTACAAACTTTAGTTGTAAACTGAACAGTTTAAATAATAGCATGTGGCAACTCCGGAAATCAGATTTTCCTCCCTCTCCAAGGTGTTGCTGCATATGGTTGTTGACTTTTTTTAACGACCTCTCTGAACGGATTCTGTCAAGTCTGTTGTGAGTGTCGTGTGGCTGCCGTGACAAAGCACAAACTGGGTGGCTTGAAACAGCAGGCCTGTGTCCCGGCCCTGGAGGGAGGAGGTCTGAGATGCGGGTGTGGGCAGGGCCGCGCTCCCTCCCAGCCCCATAGCGGAGAGTCCTTCCTGCCGCTTCTAGCGTCCAGCTGCCGTGGGCCACCCTCCACCTTCCTGGCTTGTGGCCGCGTGGCTTCAGTCTCTGCCTCCACTGTCATGTGCCCACCCCTGTGTGTCCGGGGTCTCTGGGGCCTCTGCAGTCCTCCCTCGTCTTACGAGGACTCCAGTCACACTGGATTGAGGGCCTGCCCTATTCCGGTGTGGCCTCATTTTTTTTTTTTTTTGGAAGATTTTATTTGTTATTTGAGGGAGAGAGTGTGAACATGAGCAGGGGGAAGGGCAGAGGCAGGGGGAGAAGCAGGCTCCCCACTGAGCAGGGAGCCCAATGTGGGGCTGGATCCCAGGACCCTGAGATCACGACCCGATCAGAAGGCAGATGCTTAACCAGCTGAGCCCCCCGGGTGCCCCCAGCACGGCCTCGTTTGAACTGATCATCGCATCAATACGTACACCCTGGCTTGCCACACATCTTCAGTTTCCAGTGTTCTGAGAAAGCGAGTTCTGACCGCTTTTGCTTCTCTTGAAGGAAGGATTTTTGGAGGTTCTTACTCTGCCTCTTACTGGTGTCGCCCACCTGTTACGTGTAAGGCATTCCCAGTCCTCACTTGTGTTGCACACGCTTCAGCTGGGCAGAGCATATAGCCCGGCAGTGTTGGCGTGTCACGGGGCGGTGCACTCCTCGCCGTCAGCCCCTCGGGAGCCTCTTATCAGCCCCCAGAGAAACCCCTGCGTTCCAGCCCTCACTTCCCAGTTCTGCCGTCGTTGCCCCCATCCCCAGGCCCAGGCCGGCACCCGTCCGCTTTGTGTCTGTACATTTGCACGGACTCATCCCATTCGTGGTCCTTGTGTCTGACTTCTTTCACCATCGTGTTTTCAGGGTCCATCCATCTGGCAGCAGGAATCCGTCCTGCATTCCTTTGTGCAGCAGACGAGCTGTCTGTCGTACGGTGCGCCGCCTCTGTTCACTCCCGGACGGTTGGCGGGTGCGTGGGTTTTTCCGCTCTCTGGCTCCTGTGGACCTTTGTCTGCAGGTCTGTGTGGACATCCCCGTTCATGTCTCGGGTGTGTTTCTGCGGGTGGAACCGCGGGCTCACATAGGGGCTCTGCCTCTCACATAGTGAGGACGCGTGGGCTGTTCTGGAAGGCGGCCTCTGCCAGCATGTGTGAGGCTTTTCCGCATCCTGGCCAATGTTCACTAGTCCTTGTCTTTCTTTTTTTTAATTAGAGCTGTCACAGTGGGCAGTATCTGACTGTGGCTGTGATTTGCATTTCCGTGACCGTCTGGGATGTTGGTGCATCTTTTCATGTACTTACTGGCCGCTGGTAGACCTTCGGAGGAATGTCTGTGCAAATCCTTTGGCCATTTTTAAATCGGGTTGTCAGTCTGTCTTTTATTTTTACTGTGTTGTGAGAGTTCTTATGTATTCCAGATAGAAGTTTCCTTTCCGATATAGGTACTTGCATATCTTTTCTCTGATAGAAATGTTCTTCCCCTGGTACCTCTTTATTTCATTTTTCCTGTCTGCCCCACATATTCTGTGCTCTAGTTACACAAAACTTTGTTTTCTGAGACGTGCTGCTTTTCGTTCCTGAAAATGCAGTAAATAACGGCAGTCACTTGGCAAGCTTTCCTTGTGGCCCTTCTGCGTGCCACCCCCCCCCCCCCCCCGCAGCAGCTGGGACGTATCCCCTGGAGCTCATGCCCGGGTGCGGCGTCTGGGCCCCCTTCGTCACAATCAGGGTGCTGTTAAAGTTACGTCACAGTGGGATTCCCATTTGCCCTGGAGTTTGGATCCTTACGGACTGTGCCCAGCATCGGGGACCGTCCGTAGCCGTGTACTGAATGTGTATCACTGAGCTCAGCGAGCCCATGTTGTTCGTTATGGTCGTCGAGTGGGCACTGTTCCCCTGTGGTCCCTGAAGAGAGTGGGCAAACACAGTTCAGGGCCAGCGAGATGTTTTTACACGGAAAGGGGCTGGGTTCTGAGGATGGGAGAACCTTCTGGAGCTGTGGTCTCCACATTTTGGCCGTTAAGATATTGGGGACTTTTTGTATATACACACATGTACACACTCGTACTTGTGCACACCCATCACACACACATGCATACACACATACATGCTTGCATACACAGACACACTTGCACATCCACACTTACGTGTATGCACCCCATAGTCTACTCCTACACTCACGTACATATACACTCACGTACCTCACACTTGTATAGACACGTGCACATGCACTACACACAGGTACACACCCCCATATACGCAGTCCCATTCATGAACACACATGTACCCACGTACACACACATGTGCACACACTCCCTTACGTACACATGTCCATGCTCCTGTGTACACTCACGTGTGCACACATGCATCACACTCCTGTACACACGCACACGTATGCATGCACATCCACACAGTACACGTTTAGGAAGTTACGTGCATGTGCTGTCCTGCTGTATCGCGTGTGTCGTAATGATGTCACAGGAGTGTGACATCGTGGAAGGAAGGATGGAAATACCACCAGAAGCGCTTCTGGTGGACGGTCTCACCCTGGGATGTGTGCCGCACCTGGGAGCTTACTGCTTCGTAGGCACGTAATACTGAGTTTGGGTGTGGAGGTTTTATGAGGCCCATGGGGTTCCCAGGTAAACATTAAGGCCTCAGTTTATTTTCTGTCTTTAAGCTTTAAAGTCAACTAAAGGCAATTATATTTTAAATTTCTAAAATGCTGCGTTATCTCACAGATGAAAATCTGGTCATTAATTCTGTTTAGAGTAGAAGCTAAAAAAGTAATCTTACTTTGAAAGTAATCTCACTTTGAAAGTAATCTTACTTTGAAGTGTTGTTTCAAGAAGGAAATCATGAAAAATGATACAACCATGTTGTAGAAAATTTGGAAAAAAGAGGAAAGAAATCTACATTTTGTTGTGGTTACTTACAGCAGTGTTGGTTAGAGGAAGACCCCCCCGCCCCCACCCTCGTGGGGTATCTTAACTTCTCTGTGTTTTTTAACCAAATAGAGCTTGGTTTCTTTAGAACTCTCTGTACTAAAAACCTAACTGACTTTTTAACGTGACTTCCGTGTTTGTTAGCCTGTGATCTCTCGGATCTGTCTTTGGCTGCTCTGTGAGGTGGGTGACTCCTTGCCTGTAGGGAATCTGAGGTTTGAGGGTGTGATTCTTTGACTTGTGCGATTGGGAATCTTAGCTCGAAGCAAGCATGTGGGTTTTTACCTACATGGAATTGGAGTGTTTGGGCACACGGAGTAATATGTGTTCACTGTAGAAACAGTGGGACAGAGAAATTGTACGGCTCTTTCTTTAGTTTTAACCTCCTTCTGGACTGTAGAGAAAAGGGGGACTCTTTTTCATGAAACTTGTAAATAGTTCACTTTTTTCCTGCCCAAATTGAAGACTCGGTCTGACTGGTCCTGGATCCGTGGGTGTGTCTGCTGATTCATGGTTGCGTGGACACCGATCGTCAGGAGCAGAAGGAGGCGCCCCTGAGCCCCAGCTCCACGGCCTGAATGAATAGGGGGTGACGTGGCTGCGGTCCGGGTGCTGAGTGAGCACACGTGGAGGGAGCAGCTGTTTGTATTGGCCATTCGCCTTCTCTTCTCCAGACTCACCCACACCCCAGGTCAGCAAGCAGAGGGCCGCGCCCCCCAGTCGGATGCAGATGCCGCAGGGGAACCCGCTGCTGCTGTCCTACACCCTGCAGGAGCTGCTGGCCAGGGACACCGTGCAGGTGGAGCTCATTCCCGAGAAGAAGGGCCTCTTCCTGAAGCATGTGGAATACGAGGTCTCCAGCCAGGTGAGGGGCAGACGGCGTGTGCCTGCCGGGAGAGGAGGCGGGGCGGGGCGGTGTGGGGGGAGACGGGCTGCCGAGGGAGTCCGTGTGCTGGGCTTAGAGGGGAGAGCCGACTCTGGACGCCGAGAGCCAAGCCGCCCAACGGATGCTCGCATAGCCGGGGTGTCCCCGCGTCTCCTTCGGGCTCAGCCGCACCCCCAGCTCGCTCAGCCTGCCCTCCCCGGCCCTGGGTCTGGGATGCTGCTCCGAGGAGCTCCTCCGGTGCGTGGGGCACGGGCCAGCCTGACTCCATCCCTGAGGGTGGAGTGTGGGCTCGGGGTCACGTTCGGAGGGCAGGATTGCTGTGTGTCCATCTCATCCCCACTGAGGACGCTGCCTGTGCTCTTCGGGGCTCCCGATACCGGAGTCAGGGCGGCGCTGGGCACCTGGCCGCGCGTCCGTGCGGTGACGGGATGGCATCCGCGGTGCTAATCTTCCGTCCCTTCCTTCCTTTTTAAAGATTTTATGTATTTATCTGCCAGAGAGTGAGAGAGAGCAGGAGTGAATGGCAGGCAGAGAGAGAAGCGGGTCCCTTGCTGAGCAAGGAGCCCAATGTGGGACTCGATCCCAGAATCCTGGGATCATGTCCTGAGCTGAAGGCAGCCACTCAACCGACAGAGCCCCCCCAGGCGCCCCTCTTTTCTCTTTCTATATCCTGGTGCTATTAGAATAGATACTGGGGGGAGTTTTTGTTCAGAAACCGAGGATTAAGTCACTGATGAGCTGACAGCACCCTTGGGCTTGTGGAGTCCTGCTGTGTTAGCAGGGGACGCACCAGGAGAGGGAGCGGGGCCCCGCGGGCGTGACAGCGTCCTGTCGCTGTGGGGCTTTGGTTGGAAGAGTCTGTGTCATCCCGGGGAGGAAGCACATTTTCCAAACCGAATGGCCGTGTGCATGTGCTGTGGGAATCCGCAGTCACGGGGTTTGTGTTTCAAGGTGTTTTCAAGCTGCAGAGACCGAAGTCTGCGAGTCAGCTTTGGTCTAGGGTGCGTGTGGGTGCCGCTCCCCCCGGGCTTGGGTGCGTCTCCTCCCTCCGGGCCTTGTCGTCGCAGGTGTGGTGACTCCGAGCGTCGGGGGCTGCTCTCCCCGGTGTGGGCGCCAGCAGCTGGCCCTTTCCCATGTCGTTCAGGTGCCCGTTCCTTCAGGAAGTCTGTTGTCCCGTGATGCACGTTTTCTCAAGGAGGCAGCTCTGCGCGGGCCCCCTCCTGAGATGCGTTGCCCTGGCACTGGCCGGGCCGCGGTCTGGGCCGTGCGTTCTGTCCTGCGCCCCGCTTACCCACAGGCTGCCCCGTGATCCGTGTCCCCCAGACGGGGCATTTGTCACAGTCGACCCCCTGCGGATGCGTCGTTACCCAAACCATAGTTGGCGCCAGGGTCCCTCTGGGTGGGCACGCGTTCTGTGGGTCTGGACAGTGACGACCGGTGTCCCCGCCACTGTGTCGCCAGTGTTCACGGCCCTGAAAGTTCCCTGCGTCCCACTGTCCATCTGTCTGCCCTGAAGCCCCGGCGGCTGGCCCTCCTGTCCTGGGTGCACAGCTCTTCTTCCCCAGAGCACCCGGCCGGTGGGGTCAGACTGGCGTCTGTCACCAAGCCGCGTTACTGACCAGCAGTGCAGCCTGCGTAGCGACCAGGACCGTGGCTCGTGCAGGCGTGTCGCGTGCGCTCTGACCTGGAGCTGGGCGGGTTCCGCCGCCGCGCAGGGGCTGGCTCTCACGGAGCCCGCGGGTCTGCCCGGGACGGGGCGTCTGCCTGTCTGGCCTTCTGGGCGGTGTCTGGTCTGCCGCTACGGCCGGCGCTCTCCCAGGAGGCCGTCGTGCCTGTCGTGCCTGTCGCGCCCGTGCCGTGTGACCCTGTATGGGAACCCCCCCACCCCGGGACAAAACGAAGAAGGCGTCGTTCGCATGTGCTGCCTTGTGATGGGAAGGGGGCAGCTGTGCCGGGACAGACCCCTGTGAGAAGTGCGCTGTCTGCAGGAGAGCCTGTCACGGGCGGTGGGGCAGGCCGATCGCGCCGGGCAGCGTTGGCAGCCGTGTGAGCGCCGCCGGGGTCACGGGGCTTGTCCTCAGTAGAGCCTGGTGAGGCTGGCGGGGGGGCACTGAGCCACAGCACCCCCGCGGGCTGTGGTCGGTGGCCGGGGGAGCACGGGGAGGTTTCTGGTGTCCCGTCCGAGCACGGAGTCCTTGTCTTGCAGCGCTTCAAGTCCTCCGTGTACAGACGGTACAACGACTTCGTGGTTTTCCACGAGATGCTGCTGCAGAAGTTCCCCTACCGCATGGTGCCAGCCCTGCCGCCCAAGAGAGTGCTGGGAGGTAAGGCGGGGGGGCGCTGGAGGCCGGGGTGCCAGGAGGGCCAGCGCGGGCCAGCGGGCGAGTGCGGCTGAACCCGCGCCTTGGCGGTGCGCCGTGCCCGTCCTGCCGGCCGGTGGTCTGCACCAGGGGGAGCAGTGTCGGTGTGGGCAGCGGGGACCCGTGCCGCTCCTGGCGGATTTCCGCCCCGGAGCGTGTTTGCGGGGGGCTGGGGCGGGGCGGCTGCCCGACCTGTCGCTGAGCCCGCGCTCTCTGCCTGCAGCCGACCGGGAGTTCATCGAGGCCCGGCGGAGGGCGCTGAGGCGCTTCATCAACCTGGTGGCCCGGCACCCCCCGTTCTCCGAGGACGTGGCCCTCAGGCTGTTCCTGTCCTTCAGTGGCCCCGTGAGTACTTCACCGTCCCAGGTGGGGCCTGAGCTTCCCGACGCTTCCTGGCATTCTTAGTTTGCTTGCTGTCTTGCTCTCCTCGCTTGGGGGCCCTGACGGGGTCCGGCACACGTGACTGTCCCGAGCGAGATTTCCTTTCTTCCCGGACAACGGGGCTGTGGGGTCAGGAGGCATCCTCGGTTTGGGCTCGGCGGGGTTTGGTGTGTCGAGCTGCCGGTTCTGAGCGCCGTCGCCGTGGGCGCTGAGGCTCGCTCACTGAAGGCTTTGCTTGTGAGGGCTGTGGAAGTGCTGGGGACCGCAGGTTGCAATGAGTCTCAGCATCCCGGAAGGCAGGTAAGGCCACGTTGATGATGTGCCGTTGGAAGGCTGAGCTGAGTCCTTTTCGCAGAGCTGCAGGAGAGACCCACGTCCCGGGAGACTGTCTCGACGTGGACGTTAATTTCCCTTAGAAACTAAGCGGCCGTGTCTGTCAGCTGTTGTGCAGCATTCGTGAGCCTCGGGAAGGAAGGCAAAGCCCTTGCTCCCAGTTGGGGAGGAAGTCCCTGCCTTGTCCCAAGAGCAGCCTGCTGGCTTGGGGGGCGGGGGGGCTCCAGCGAGGTCGCTGGACCAGGGGCATAAGATGGTCCGAGGGAACCCCTTCCGTCTGAGGGAACCCCTTCTTGTGCAGGGACCCGGGAGTGGCTCAGTCCCACCCCCTCCCACTGCAGAAAGATGCAGGGCACAGTCACGGAGCCGCAGAGGCAGAGACACCCCGTGAGGCAGAGGGGCCTGGGACCTCCTTGAGAAGGCTTTCCCGCTGCTTGTCCAGGGGTACCTGTCACCGCTGCCCCTTTTATGGGGCGTGAAGCAGGCATTCTGGGAACGCTTGCTGTGAACGTGTGCTCTTGAGCTGAGTGTGGGCCTTGGAACCCCAGGCAGACAGGTTCCTTTTGCGCTGGGATCTTTATTGCCGGAGTGGAATGTGGGGGGACACCAGGGCCACATGCACTGGGCACAAAGCCGCATGGCATCCCCGTGCTGGGGGCGTGAGGCTCCTCTGATCCCTTGCTATCACACAGGTAGGGTGTCCCTAGGAGCTCCCAGACTCCCATTTCCTCTGGTAAAGTGAGAGAATTAGGATAGATGATCCTCCAGGCGTCTCTGAAATTCTAGAATTCCTTGACCCGTAAAGAGCTGCAGGTGAGGCTCTGCCTCTATTTCCCGTGGCTCTTTGTGGGTCCCCGTCTTAGACGTAGCTTTGCCGAGGAGGCCTGGGTGCTGCCCACCAGCCCTCCTGGGGCTCTGTGGGCCTGGGTCCTGTGGGTGTGTCCGAGCGAAGGAGGAGACCTCAGCTCTCGTCTCTGGGCCCCACGCGGCGGGACCTACCAGGACCTGACGTCTGTGGCACGGAGGTCGTCCCTGCTCTGTGGACGGAGTTCCTGTGTTTCTGGAGAGCGTGCTCCCCTCTGGAGCCGGAGGTTTCGCAGTGCTGGTGTGGTTGGGCCAGGCTCTCCTGTCTGCGGAAGGCCACCCTACAGGTTAAGGTCAACGGGAAGAACTGCGGGAAGACACAGTGACGAGATCTTCTGGGATGCCTGTGTAACAGCCCTCTTGCGGAGGGCCGGAAGGCCTGCGCCCTGCCTCCCACCGGCCTCCGTGCCCTCCCGCAGACCTCCTGCAGCCGGTAGACACGGGCTATTTCTGGTTTCCTTTGCAGGACGTGCAGAACAAGCTAAAGGAGTCAGCTCAGTGTGTCGGAGATGAATTCATGAACTGTAAGCTGGCTCCCCGGGCCAAGGTACTTCTCTCATTGTGACGCGCCCCCCGCCCCCCAGTCCCGGCAGTGACACCTGACCCGTTCATGCTCTTTCGCCTCCACCACGTGCTGGGGATGGCGCTGAGGCCCGCCGCTGGGCTTTCTCACCGACTCTCCTTTCACCTGCTGCGACGCACGGCGCGTGTCCTGCCCATCTCACAGATGGGGAGACGGGCCCCGAGAGCCTGCCGAGGTCCCAGACCCGCCGAGCAGCCGACCCGGACGGGGCTGACCGCGGTCTGGCCACAGAGCCCATCCGCTCTCCTGCCACGTCCGGAGCCTTTTTTGTGATTCGGGTGGACTCCCGCCGGGTCACTAGCCTCTCAGATTTCAGGGGGCGTGGAATTGTTGCATCGGTTTATTGCAAAATTTAGCAAATCTGTTCTGTCTTTAAAAAGAATTAAGGTGACTATTGGGTAGTTTTTTCCTTTTCTTTCTTAAACTGCTTTTGCATACAGAAATATGGGTTCTTTCACTTTCATTTTATTCCCTAAGCTTCCTGTCTTCTAAGTGTTACGTGGTTGACGTTAGTTAACGTTAACGGGTAGTTAATAGTAAAGCTGGGAAAAAGCGCCTCTTGGGGAAGAACGCGGCCCCGGAGGCCTTGCCCTCACGCCGAGAGTCAGGACTTCACGCGTGTCGCTTGGAGCTTGAAGGTTGTTATCGGGGTGTGTGTTCTGGCAGGACCTCTGGTTGGACCCACTTTCGGGGGACGCTAGAATCGCCATTTCCTGGGGTCACTTGGCTTAGTGTTTGTGGTGTATGCGTGATGATGGTTTCTGTTTCTTTTTTGGACAACGAGGGAGGCCCCGGGAGGCCCCCACAGGGCCTGGCGTCTGGGCTGACGAGCTGCTCCGTTGCTGGGCTTCGTCCCCGTCCCGATGCGCGTCGTCTCCGAAAGGCCCTTCACGGCCTGTAACCCACAGCCTTGCTGTCCTCCCTGCCAGGACTTCCTCCCGGCCGACATCCAGACTCAGTTCGCTGTCAGCCGGGAGCTCATTCGGAACATCTACAACAGCTTCCACAAGCTTCGCGATCGGGCCGAGCGGATTGCGTCGAGGGCCATCGACAATGCTGCTGACCTTCTCATATTCGGGAAGGAGCTGAGGCAGGTGCCCCCCTGTTCTGCAGGGCTCAGTCCTGGGATCTGCAGGGGGAGGGATCTGCAGACAGCGAGGCAGAAGGCGTTTTACCGCAGTGACGCCAATTCTGACCTGTTTCACTTTTAGAAGGCAAAGGAGAGGGTTGGGGAAATGGGTCATGGAATTTAGCAGAAAAAACGGAATTTAGGCAGGGAAGTGTGGCTCTCTGAACACACAGGCGTGTGTCAGTAGGTGACACGGCGTTTTCCCTGCTGTCAGGACTAGACTGGAAAAGGACAGCGCGGACTGTTCACGCCCCTCTGGGTGGAGGGGCCCCGGGACGGTCAGCCAGGACTGCGCGCTCCTCCTCAGTCGGCGCGCCTCCGCCTTGCGGGCCCACGTGTGCACACCCATGCCCGGGGCACTTGCTGACCAGGACTGGTTCAGGAGGCCTGGGGAGGGGGCTAAGGTCCTGCCTTTCTGGCAGATGCTCAGGTGGCCCCGGGGACCCCTCTTTGCGGAGCAGAGGTTGTCCTGGGATGACACGTCAGGCTGGACGGCCAGCGCGGCTCCCAGGCCTTGAGTGTCTTGTCTCTTCTGTTTCTTGTTCCTTTAGTGCTTTGGGGTCTGACACGACCCCACTGCCCTCCTGGGCCTCTCTGAACAGCAGCACGTGGGGGTCCCTTAAGCAGGCGCTGAAAGGCCTGTCCGTGGAATTCGCCCTGCTTGCTGACAAAGCCGCCCAGCAGGTGAGTGAACGTGTTCCCCTCGGCGCCCGTCCCGAACAGCCCGCGCCTCGGGAACGGACACGGGCGCGCCTTCCCACGCGGACTTCGGGTCCCGAGTCCAGAGCGAGTGGGTGCTTCTCTCCGTTGGAACCGCACGTCCCCGTCTGTTCCAAGGGCCCCCGTGAGCCCTATGACGCTCTGAAGAGGGTTGCCCGTGACAAAGACAGACTGGATTTTGGCCCTTTGGGGATTGACTTCGCTGAGATGAGAAGCTGTAATCCGCCCCGGAAAACGTAATCTTGGACTTCCCCGGGTGGTTTTGGGTGGACCAGGTAGTTCCCACTTGGCTATCCTAGTCGGCAGGGGTTTGGTTCCTCGCTAACTGCTCAGGACAAGTAGTAAGCTCTGGCAGCCCCGGAGAGCCCCGTCTCCGTTCCCCCCAGAGACCCAGTTAGCCTCCGCAGATGCTTCCGCCACACGCGGAGGGGCCGTGTGGTCCTTGGGGATCGGTCTGAAGGTCCAGAGTTCACTGGCAGACAGAGAGGCTCATCTGGGTGCTTTTATGCTATGAAACCACTGTGTGACTCTGAGGGTGAGTGTCGGCGGCCCGGTTCTCGGGGAAATGGTCTTTAGGCTGCGAGTAGATGGTTTCAAATAGATGAAAACGGTGTATTCGTGAAGGGCCTTGCTGCCTGCGTGACACTCGAAGCTCCCTAGTAGCGGGCCAGAGGACACAGGGATGGTGGCGGACCCTCCGACCGTGGAACTGGGGGATTTTCAGGCGTGAGGTGGGGCCCTTCGGGACCCAGGACGTCTCTGAGTGCTGAAAAGGAAATTTGATCTCATTGCTGGTACGGAAAGTTCTGGGTTTTCTTCTTGTGCTCCCGGTGCCTGTGTGTTCCTGTTAGAAACTGAGCGTAGGGTGTCGTTGGCATTTCTCAGAATTGGCGCAGGGCCCGGTCCGTGTCTAGGCCTGCCAGGGGCCCACGCGTGTGCCGCGGGGGGCACTGGCGCCATGCTGCCAGAGGCGCGGCTGCAGAGAGGCGGCCTGCTCCGTGCTTGGCCACTGTCTCATGCTGGGCCTGTGTTCGTTCTCCCTTGCTCCTGGGACCTGTGTCCCTGTCTGGGAGAAGTAAGGGCTGGAGGAGGTTGTTCAGACCCTTTTCGTGGAACCTGCTGGAGTTTGAAATCTTGCCATTTGCAACGACGTGGATGGAACTGGAGGGTATTATGAACCTTAAAGCTCATTTTAAAATCTAGAACTGAAGCTGTCCTGGCTGCGAGGACCTAGGCCCCGGCCACATGGGTTCAGCGGGCAGCCTCCTGGCGGGGGTGCGCCGCGCCTCCCTGGGCCTCACGCAGAACAGAGACTCCTAACTCTGTCATCTCCTGTGTTTCCCAGCTGAGACTCAGACTGCGTTTCTGCCTTTGAAGAGGGAGAGAGGGTTCAGGCTTCTGATGTGGTTCGAGTTCGTAGTTTGAAGCTCCCCCCTCCCTTCCCAAGCTCTGAGATTCTCTGATAGCTCTCGGATGCTGCTTTGAAATGTGTTGTCTGAGGAAGTGCCACTTCCTGACTGTTCCTCGTGGTTTTCATGTTGGAGTGAAATTAATATAGTTTTAATGTGAAACGGGATCAAATGACCGTCAGGACTTTCATCCAGCACGGCTGGGGTCCCGTTCACTCTGGCTGCACGAAGACCAACATCCGAGGCTGGCTTTCCCGACTCCATTTCCACACAGCCCGGTTTCATTCTCCCCACACCTGTGAGGGGCCCCAGGTGGCTATCCCAGCAGGACAGCAGAGACTCTGAGTGGGCCGTTTTTTCCACGCTGATGGGATGGTGATTCGGGGTCTTGCGTGGCGTCAGACGAGAACGGGGACCTAGTCAGTGAGGCGAGCAGGAGCGGCCCCTCCTGCTGCTAGACCGGGGAACCTCCATCCTCCTGTGCCCCTCCGCCCAGTCAGGCAGGGCACCTGTGGACCTCTGGTATTTTCCTCTCTGAGTTTAAAACACCTGAAACGTGCCTGTTATTTTCCTGTGACCTTATTGGCTAGTCTTGGTTTCGGGTGTGGGAATGAGTGGCCTGGAACCTCTGAGCTCGCCAGGCGTGAGTCCCGGGTCCCCTGACTTGGTGGTAGAACCTGGGCAGGAGATCCTGGCTCCCAGGGCAGTGCTTGTAACCCGGTCAGACTCGTCCTAATTTTTTCCGTCTTCTGTCTTCTGGCTTCATCCTCTACACACACTCTGATATGTGGTTTCTGAGATGAGCTTCTTATGCTGTGCCATCGCTGGAGCCCTAGAGGTTGTGAAAGGGGCTCATTTATCTGAGGAGCCCACACTGCACCTGGGAGAGGTGAGGTGTTCACCAAACACCTGAGAGAGGTGGTTGGTGAATGCCTAGGAGGTGTTCAGCAAACACCTGGGTGAGGTGCTCAGCAAACACCCAGGGGAGGTGCTCGGCAAATGTTGGTGGCTGAGGGCCATGAGCTGTTGAGGGCCATGTCCTAGAGCCCTTCAGGACATGTGGCTGTGAGCAAAGTGTTAGCAGGGAGGGTTCCCAGGAAGCCAGCCCAGCCCCAACTGTACTGTGGCTTTGGCACGCTGGGAGGAGTGGTGTCAGTGAGCACAAGTGGGCGAATGACCTTGGGAACCGAGGCCGTGGTTTTCATCCAGCTGCTGGGTTCTATGGCTTCCCTGTCTTGTGTTGGGGGGCCGTCGTGTGGGAAGGGGGCTCTTCGCAGAGCTGGCTGGGGGCTGTGGGGGAGAGGCGGCTCAGGCCTACAGATGGGGCCCCTGGCCGGGTCTGTGGGTCCTGTGGTGCTCGGTGTTGGTCACCCACCCTTGTTTTCTAGGGCAAACAGGAAGAGAATGACGTGGTGGAGAAATTGAACCTCTTCTTGGATTTGCTCCAGTCGTATAAAGTGAGTCTGGCTGCTCCCTGGCCAAGGACAGAGCTTTTGAGAAGGATCCGTGATCTTTCAGGGGTGTGACTCCCGAGGAGTGGACGAAGGGCCGCGAAGCCAGGGCTGTGGAGGGAAGATGGGCCGTGGGCCGTCTGGCCAGTGTTACTTCCCCTTGGCGGGTTCTGCAGGTGCTCTGGGCTGCAGCCCCGCAGGCGTGCAGGCAGGCCTCTGGCTTCCCTTGGTCTGAGAGTGGCAGGTGTGTGTGCACGCGTGCGTGTGCGCGCATGTGTATGCATGTGTGTACGTGTGGATGTATACACGTGCACATGGCTGTGTGCGTGTGGATATGTACGTGTGTGCGTGTTCGTGAATATGTATGAGGGTGTGCACGAGTGTGTGTATGTGTATGTGTGTGCATGTGTGAATGTGTGTGTATGAGTGTGTATGTGCACATGTATGTGTATACGTGCGAATATGGGTATGTATGTGTGTACACGTGTATACGCGTGCATGTGACCGTGTGCATGTGTGTATGCGCCCGCACTCGCACATGTGTATATGTATGAGCACGTGTGTATCGGTGTGTACGTGTATGTTCACACACGTGTATATGTGTGCACACGTGTGGCCGCAGTGCTCATGTGTGTGTATAGGCATGTGAGCATGCGTGTGTGTGTATGTGCGTGACTGTCCCAGCTCCCTACACGTGTGAGGGGCTGGCCTGGCGCTGGGGGAGCTTGCCTCGGCCGCGGGCGGAGGAGGTTCCGGGCATCCGACTCCAGCTCCATGCAGAGCTGCTTCCGGACTGCGGCGTGGGTGACAGGCCGGGTGTCTGTGAAGCCAGAGAATCCTTCGTGCTGAGCTCAAGGAGAGGGGCAAGTACTTTGAGGAAGGTTCCAGAAGGGATCTCTCCGTTAAGTTGGGTGGTAGCTGTGATTCTGTGGCCAGTGTTTCCCACAAGATTCCTGATCGGGGCTATTTTAGGGCCCCCGGGAAATGCCAGTGCATCTTCCTTTTGGAGAGGGTGTTTCTGCTGCTGGAGGGCGTGGGCGTCCCGCACCCGGGCAGCGGGAAAGTCGGCGGTCCGCCTTCCATCGTCTCTGTCCGTCTTTCCTTGTGGACAGGACCTATTTTATGTGGGTTTTTGGTTTGTGGTGCTGATGTGCGCTGCAGCCCCTCCTGGTCCGACCCTGGGCCCGTCACCCGAGCCGCTGTGTTCCACGAGCACTTCCTGAGCGTGGAGCGAGGGGGCTCGTGCGTGAACAGCATGGACTCTGAAGCGTGTGTCTCCTCCCGTTGCTCCCCTTTCCACGCTGCCTCCCACGGGGGAGGGTGGCTCCGGGTCCCTTCTGGCCGGTGACTGAGCGCAGGTGCCCCTCCCCGCCCAGGACCTGTGCGAGCGGCACGAGAAGGGCGTGCTGCACAAGCACCAGCGCGCCCTGCACAAGTACAGCCTGATGAAGAGGCAGATGCTGAGCGCCGCCGTGCAGAGCCGCGAGCCCGAGTCCGTGGAGCAGCTGGAGTCCCGCATCGTCGAGGTGGTTCGGGCGTGGGGGGC
>CM052890.1:1071349-1093030 GCA_028534135.1 Potos flavus | reverse complement strand
GGGCGTGCTTTGTTTTGTTGCTGGGATCCCGGGAGCCCCAAGACTGGCAGTGGCCAGAGCGAGCAGCCACGTGGCGTGTGCCTCTATTTCCTTTTACTCTCTTCCTACTCTCTTCCAGGAACTTGATGCAGCTTTATAGAACAATGTAGATTGTGTGATTTCAAGGGATTTCCATGCTTTTAAGTTTGTTTTTATAAAATTTGGTTTCTTCAAAGCCATTTCCTGGAGGTGTGCTCATCCCTCATGAAGAGCGTATTGACCGTATCACTGATTAGGGAGAGCCTAGGTAGATACCCCTCATCTCCACCAGGGCCCCGAGGTCTCAGTCCAGCACTCTGAAGTGGGCTGAAGGCCAGATTTAGCATTTTTTCATTATTTTTGGTTATAGTCAGTTATGTCCAAGACTCCTCTGTCCTACCCCCAGCATATCCCCTGTCTCCATCCTATTTCACACCCTGGGGAGAGTGCAGATCCTCCAGACCTGGGGGGGGGGTGGTGCGGTGCAGACCTTTGGGGCACAGTGCAAGACCCTCCAGACCCTCCGGGGGGAGGAGTGCATACCCTTCAGACTCAGACCTTTGGGGCACAGTGCAGACCCTCAAGAACCCCCTGGGGGTGCATACCTTTCAGACTCTGGGGGCATGCAGACCTTTGGAGTGCAGTGCAGACCCTCCAGACCCGGGGTGGGGGGAGTTTGGTGCAGACCTTCGGGTGCTCAGTGGGGGGGGGGGAGGGGCAGGGAGGAGGAAGTTCAGGAGGGATGATGACTCGGTTACCAGACAAGGGTCTCTGGCTGTGGGAGCTCACAGGGCCCTGGGAGGATAGCCTAGCAGCAGAGTATTTTGCTTTGCCAAAGAGCCCAGAGGAAACTAAAGATGCACTAATTCAAGCCAATATTGTAGCAAAATTTGGGGAGTTGTTAGAGCAAGAAAGTTTGTCCCAAAGAGGCCACCATTGGGCGGTGCTATTCCACACAATACGGTGAGAGGCTACCGCCCCAAGGGAGGTCCGTCCCGCTGGCGGGGGAGGCGGGCACCCCGACTGGCCCGCGGGCCGGCTTGCGGTGAGAGTCCTCCGGGCGAGGTCTCCCGGGGGCGGGCGCTCCGGGGCGCACGCGGGGTGCCCAGGACTCAGCGGTGCACGGACCCGGGTCTTTACGGTCGGCCCTGCCCAGGTCTCGCGAGATCTCGGCGGCAGGTCTCGCGATACGCGGGCGCGGGCGCCGAGGAGGGAGATCTGAGCGGTGGCGGCGATTCGCCGCGTCTGAGGTGAGCTGCCGGGCGCTGGGGTCCCCGGTGGGCGGCGGTGGGTGGCGGGCCGGGGCCGGAGGACGGGCTGGGCGCGGGCGCTGCCCCCTCTCCCTGCCCGTTGGCCTCCTCCCCGCCGCGCTCGGTCCCTCGGAGCGGGGCCGGGGTCCGAGCCGGCTTCTCCGGTGGCGGAGAGCGGGGCCGGGGTCCCAGTCGGCTTCTCTGGTGGCGGGGAGCGGGGAGGGGGGTCGGAGCGGGGCGGGGGGCCGGGACCGGGGTCGGAGCGGGGCCGAGGTCGGAGCTGGCTTCTCCAGCGGCACAGAGCGGGGCCGGGGTCCGAGCCGGCTTCTCTGGTGGCGGGGAGCGGGGAGGGGGGCCAGGACCGGGGTCGGAGCGGGGCCGGGGTCCGAGCCGGCTTCTCCGGCGGCGCGGAGCGGGGCGGGGGTCTGAGCGAGGCAGACCCCCACCCGGCGCCTGGGGTCTGGCGGAGCCGCCCCTGTGCCGGGAGTTGCGGACGGTGGCAGAAGTGCCGGTGTCCAGGCCGAGAAGGGCAGCTGACAGGCAGCGTGCTCTGCCCGCGCAGCCCAGCGGCTGTGATTTCCCGGGGCTTGGGTTTCCGTGGTTGGGTTGCTGAAGATTGGAGTCTGTGGTGGGATACAGTGGATGGAGTTTGAGCTGCAGCCTACTCGCCGGCCTTGTGCTGCAGCTTCGTTCCAAGCAGTTGAAAACGTGTGTGTGCTCTTCATTCCAGTGAGTTACGTGCATCAGTTCTTACAGGGATGGCCTCTCCCGAACAGAACATAGTGGCTCCGTTTCCCATTAGGGGATGGAGAGTGTGACCCCGGTCTTACCTGGGCAAAGGGAGGGGTTTGCCTTCTGGAGCGGACCTCCGCCGTCACCTGCCGCTTGGGCCTGTATCTGCCAGGCTCTCAGCACTCAGTGCTTGTCCTGTTCTGTCTCCCAATCCGTTTTCTTTTTTATTTTTTTTAAGATTTTTAAAAATTTATTTATTTGACAGAGAGAGATCACAAGTAGGCAGAGAGGCAGGCAGAGAGAGAGAGAGGGGGAAGCAGGCTCCCTGCTGAGCAGAGAGCCCGTCGTGGGGCTCGATCCCAGAACCCTGAGATCATGACCTGAGCCGAAGGCAGAGGCTTTAACCCACTGAGTCCCCCAGGCGCCCCCCCCATCCGTTTTCCATTGACAATGTGCTTGCGAAGTGGAGCAGACAGGTGTGTTGTCCACGGTGCAAACGTGGCCTACAGAGAAGGGCTCTGTTCTCGTGCGGGAGTTCAGAGTCAAACTAAGGTCCTCACTTTCTTCCTCTGAGGTGTTGGCGGGGGTGAGGGTGCGTTTTCAATCTAATACGAAGGTCCGTGTGAGCGGGCCTTTTATCTAGGGGAACATGGTATGTACCTGTAGGAATTCACGCCTTTGCTCACACCTGGGATGTCCCCCACCCAGTGGTTGGCGGGCGGCTGTCAGGCCACGGTCAGTACAGGTTTGGGGATATGAGTTCTTTTTTTTTTTTTTTTTAATTATTTATTAGAGAGCAAGAGAGTGAGCACAAAGGGGGACAAGCAGATTTCCCTCTGAGCAGGGAGCCTGATATGGGGCTGTATCCCAGAACCCTGGTATCATGACCTGAGCCGAATGCTTAACCTATGCCCCTGGGGTGCCCTGGGGATGCCGGTTCTTTGCTGTTGCTCGTGCTCTGCCCTCCGTGCCCTGGCTTGTGGAATGCACTGGACAATAGAGCCACAGAGACCTGGGTTCCAGTCTGTTCTGTAACTTTCTGAAACCCCACTGTCATGATGTGTGAAATATGTGCAGAAAGACCTAGTTGGCCCGTTGTGCTGCCCGAGATGTCCTGTGTGGAGTTACAGGCAGAGCGATGAACTGCGGTACCAGCCACACCCCTGCCATCTGGACACATATGCTGGACACTCGTCCTCACGGCAGTTGTGCCAAGTGGCTCTCAAATTTACAGATGAGTCTGGGCTGCCAGCTAACTGAGAACATGTGCTTATGAACACCGGGGTCCTGTAAGGGCTCAGAGAGAGCACTGGGAGAGTGGGGCCACTGGTAGAGCTAATGGTGCCATACATAGGCTCACGGTCACCCCTCCCTTGTCTTCCTCCAGAAGCACAGTGGCCATGGACGACCTGGGGGAAAACACCACCGTGCTGTCCACGCTGAGATCTTTGAACAACTTCATCTCTCAGCGGGTGGAGGCCGGGTGCGGGCTGGATGCTGCCGCCTCCGCCCCGGGTTCTCTGCAGACGCAGTACCAGCAGAGCATGCAGGTGTGTGCCCTGGGGGGCGGGGGCGGGGGGGCGGTCTCTGGGGGGAAGGTGCGTGTCTGGTGGTTCTTTTTCCAGCTGCAGGTAGTTGTGAGTGCCCCGTGTGGAGGAGTATTCTCTAGGTAGAAGGCATTTGCCCTTGAGGGGGGAGCTGTTCAGGTGCCGGGTAGTCCAGAAGAATGCCCTGCGAGCGGAGGGGTCTCCAAGTAAAGAGAAAGACTGGGTGTGCCACAGTCTCAGACCACGCGGGGCCGTTGGCAGATCTTGGCTTCTGTCTGCCAGGGTGTGGCTTTTACAGTTTTGCTGTAAGAGGTCTTATTTTACTTTATTTCACGTTCTTAGCAGTGCTTACTGTAGACCATTAAAGACGGGTCAGGTCTCCTGGAGGAATTGAGGTTCCACAGACTTGTGGGGTTGGTCTCATGGGGGCAGGGTCCCTGGGGCCACATGAGGAGGGGGTGGCGTGTGCAGCCTGGCCCTCGCCACTGTGCGTGGCCGCCGCATCAGGCAGCTGCTGTCCCCTGCTGCTGCAGCTGGGGCCGGTCCCCGCTGATGGCCTAGGACAGAGCCGGTGGCGTCCTGGGGCTCTGGGAGCCCTGAGGAGGCCCAGGCAACATGTGCTTAGACAGATGCTCCTGTGTTTGTATGCATGCGTTTGCTTAATAATTGAATGATTTTTGTTTGTTTAGTGGACTGAGTTGCTCACTGCCATTTTTTGGCAAAGACTTTTTTATTCTGAAATTGGATTTTTTATGTTTGTTTTTGGTGTTGGAGCACTTTTTTGGAAATGATGGTGGTACTTGTTTTTTTTGACTCTTGCTCACAGGCGAAATAAGTTGGCAACTTTGGTCTAAAAAATTGTTATAATTTTGTTGATGCAAATGTCAGGGCACTTTTGGCCAATCTGTCAGAACTATAGAGTCTAGAATTCCCGAGGCCCAGTCCTCACTAAGCTAGTGCTGCGGACGGCCGCCTCCGTGTGGGGGATCCGTAGGTGGATGCCGTAGGCAGAGTTAGCTGGTCAGAGGCTTGTAGCTGCAGGACCTGTCGGGGGCCCTGACCTGGTTCTGTGCTGTCCCAGCACTTCCAGCAGCGGTTTTGTGCTCTACCGAGCCGCCCCCAGACGGCAGGTGAAGGGAAGTGAGGACCTACAGGTCTGCAGTCTGGCAGTCCCCGCCCCCTGCCCTTTTTCATGCTCGTGTTCTGTGGAGAAGCGTTTAAGGTCTGGCTCTGCTACATGTCAGCGTTGGTTTAAATAGAAACATGTTTCAGTTACCCGACTTCAAATGCAGTCGTGCCAGGAACATGTGGCCACGGACCCGTCCCTCTGGGGCTCCTGGCCGCTGTGCAGTAGTGCCCGCGGGAGCTGGGGGCCACCGTCCTTTGGAGAGGCTGGGCCCTAGCGGCACGCAGAGACTGGGAGACCGGTGAATTCGACAGAGGGTGGACTTCGGAAAGCCCACGCTTCAACCATTGTGAACTGAAATGAGAGAAAATGTCAGGATAAAGAAAGTGTGGACTTGGGCCCTCGAAGAGCGTGTGAGGGGTTGGGTAGAGCAGATGCCTTTCCTCTGGCCTGGGATTTCTCAGCCCCGGTACTGCTGACATTTGGGGCTGGAGAATGCTTTGTTTTGCAGGACTTGCTTCTGCCTTGCGGGATGTTAGGGGACATCCCCAGCCTCTGCCCACTGGGGGCTGGTAGCAAACACATGCTCCCACCCCCTCTTTGGAGAGTCAGCACTGTCTCCAGATGTCGCCAAGTGTCCCTGGTGGAACTGAGAACCTCTTGCTCTAGCCCAGTGCTTCTCAAACTTCAGTGTGCCTGAGGATCCCTGAGACTACGTGTAGAAGGAAGGTTCTGACTGGGCATCTCTGGGGTGCAGCCTGAGCTTTGGCATTTCTTTCTGCTGCCCAGGAGCTGCTGTGTTACCAGCCGTCTCTGGGACGGTCAGGCTGTAGTCCGTGTGTGGACGAGGCCTTGACACAGTCAGTGGTTCTGCGAAACTCTCTGGTGTGTCTTCTGAGGCCCTTCAGCGCTGGACCTCACTTTATGTACCTTCCCTCTGTGGCAGGCCAACTTGTAAGGTGGCTCTTAAGTCCCTGGCACCTGGTGGACCACGTTTTCTCCCACTTAAACGCGAACGTGGTTTTGTGGCAGCAGGATTGTGCCAACATAATTAAGAACTCAGTGGACCTGAAGATGGTGGGCCGGACTTACTCAGAGCAGGAGAGGGATTCTGCATACGGGGGATTCTCCCTTGCTAGTTTTGGAGGTGGAGAGGGCCACACGGCAGGGGATGTGGCTGGCTTTAGGAGCCGGCAGCAGCCCGGGGCCGACCGCAAGGAAGCGGCACCTTAGTCCTCCGGCCGTCCGTGTGTGGAAGAGGATCCCAAGGTCCAGATGAGTTTGGAGCCTGGCCACCGGTGTTGATTTTAGCCCTTGAGACCCCGATCAGACAACCTGGCCAGCGTGCCTGGCCTTCTGCCCATAGACCCTGACCGATGACATGGGGTTTTAGCGGCTAAGTTTGTGGTCATTTGCTACACGGCAATAGGAGACTACCACGCCCGCTTTTCTAGAGCGAACCTACCCACTGTCATCTCAAAGCATACCTTTCCTTCCTGTTATTATTTCCTCTTTGTTTACTGCCTCCCCCGCCCACTTTCCCACGAAGGGCCCAGCATCCACCCTTCTTGCCCAAGGCTGAGTGTGGGCCTTGGCGGCGGCGGGCGCTCAGTGTGGGTGTCGGACAAGCCACTCACCCCTTCGGCACAGCTGCTGAGGGTTGTCTTTCCCCCCGGTGTGACCCGGTCAGCTGGAGGAGCGAGCGGAGCGCATCCGCTCCCAGTCCCAGGCGGTGCAGGTGGAGCGGGAGAAGATGCAGCTGGAGCTGAGCCACAAGAGAGCGCGAGTGGAGCTGGAGCGGGCGGCCAGCGCCAGCGCTAGGCGCTACGAGGTGGGTGCGAGCACGTGCCTGCCGGGCCGTGAGGCGGGTGAGCCTACCGGCTGGGAGCCTGGCCGCTCTGCCTCTGGGTTGCCGGGGCCTGCCTTGTTAGGCCATGGACTGCAGCTATGCTCGATGTCCTTGAGGGGGGCAGGGCGCAGGGGACGGCTGTCCGCCACATGTGCCGGCCAGGGCATGCCCTCTGCTGGGCTGCCTGTTCTCCCTGCTGCCCCCAGTCCACCCCCCAGACCCCCACCCCAAGGAATTGGGGTGTAAACCCAGCAGAAATGCCAGGTACCACAGTGTGACAGGCTTAGAAAGTCACCGGGTTGTGTATAGGTCCCAGGTCCAGGCCGGACCAGTCTTGCTCACGTGGTTATAGGGCCTCAGAGCAAGGATCTCAGTCTTGGGGGTACTTCCTGTTGTCCCTGCCTCACCGAGGGCAAACTAGGCAAGTGCCACCCCCCATTACCTAGGGAAAGTGCTTGGTTTTTACTGAGGTCGTAAATCCCTTTCTTTGTTTCGATCAACAGCACTTTGCCAGAGGTTTTCAATAAATGCTCATGATCTGTGGAAATGCTGCCAAGACTCAGGCAAAGCGTTGGACCAGCAAGTCTCTGACCTGCCTACGCTTTCCCCAGGGGTGGATGTCTGGCCCCATTCTTGCCTTACGTGGCATATTTGCACACTTTCCTAGTCCTGTAAAAATAGCGCCCGTCTTCAGGGGTGTGATGCTAATTGGATGTATTCGACCCTAGCATGAGGGCTTCTGGCTGTGGTGTGCCGTGTGGGCCTAGTAGCCCAGGAACATGGCCTATGACGGGGTCCCGTGGCCTTGGCATTGCTTCCAGGGCTTCCTCTTAAGGCGGGGCTGTAGCTGATGTTCTGGGTCATTCTAGCAGGGACAGTCCTGGAGGACCTGGTGGGAAGGGACAGTGAGAGGCCATGGGAATCTTGCTGCTCTTGAAGGTGCATGATTAGGGCTGCAGGTGGCACCAGGGGCCATCGGATGGTAGGAACTGGGGCGTTAGTGCTATTGCCCTCACTCTTAGGCAGACGGCAGGGGGTATGGAGCTATTGGAATTCTCCTGCGCCATTAGTCCGTAAAGGGCAAGACCTGTCCTATCTGCCCTGGGTCTCCAGGGTGCAGCGCAGGCTGTGGCACCTTATACGTGCTTAGAATACATTGGAATGAGTGGGGGGGGGATCGTTGCACGGTTGGTGGAAGTCTTTTCTTGCGGAAATCGAAGGGTGCAGGGCTGAGCTAATCCCGGGTCCTCGCTGAGCTTGACCTCCCTCTGAGAGGCCTTTCCCTTCCCACCCACAGACATGGCTGAATGTGACCCGGAACCATCTGAGCCGGTGGCTTTCAAATCGTCCCTTTGAGTCTTAGACTTCTGTCACGGTTTTTCAGGGACTGCCAGTTTGGCTGTGGGTGGGGATCTCAGAACCTCTCAGATGGTGAGACTTTGGTTGTTGTCTGAGGTCTCGGGACCTGCAGGGACTGCCCCGTGCGTACTTGGGACCGGCAGCCCGAGTAGAGATGCTAGGTGCCTCTCTCTGGTTGGTTGCCTGGGGCACTGCATTGTGGAAGGGTCCCCTGAATCTTCAGAGGCCAGACTTGCAGCTCGCTCGAGTGGGCCGTGTCCCTCCGCATTCATCCCGCTCTTCCTGGGTGCTGGGCTGGAGGGGCCTGGGCTGAGCACTTGCCTCTGGAGTGTTGGGGGCCTCCTGCCACACCGCCTCCCAGGAGAGGCCAGGGGTCAGCAGCATCAGGTGCCCAGTCGGTGGTCCCTTTGCTTCTGGGGCTGAGGGTGAGCTCCGAAGTGGCTGACTGCCGACTCCTGAGACACCCCCGTGCCTGGAGGGGCCTTGCCTCTGGGGGTGTGAGCGGGGCCTGCTGCGTGGCCGGCCGGTGTCAGAGGGGTGCTCGTCCTGAGGGATGGCTGGGGTGGGCCTCCCCGCTCCCGCTCACTCTCTCCGCTCTGGCAGCGTGAGGTAGATCGCAACCAGGAGCTGCTGACGCGCATTCGGCAGCTGCAGGAGCGGGAGGCCGAGGCGGAGGAGAAGATGAAGGAGCAGCTGGAGCGCCACAGGCTGTGTGAGCAGAGCCTGGCTGCTGCCGGCCAGAAGCTGCGGGAGAAGGAGGACGGCCTGGCCACGGCCGGCGAGGTGAGGGCTGTCCCGGGGAGGGGGCGTTTCTCGGGGGAGAGGCGAGGGTGCCCTGGGGCGCTGGGCAGTTCCCTCTGCCTCCTTGCCACGTGTGCGCGGTGTTTGCGTCCTAGTAATTCTAGTAAAGATACTCATTTTCCGGGGCACCTGGGGCGCTCCGTTGGTTGGATGTCTGCCTTCAGCCTAGGTCATGATCTCAGGATCCTGGGATCGAGTCTTGTGTCGGGCTCCCTGCTTGGCGGGAAGCCTGCTTCTCCCTCTGCCCCTTCCCCTCCCCGTGCTCCTGCTCTCTCCCCCTCTCCCTCAAATAAATAAGTATATTTAAAAAAAAATACTTGTTTTCTATTCCGTGGCCTTCAGTTCATAAATCAAACAGTTAGTCTTTGTAATTATGACTTTTGATGGTTGAATAGTCTGCATTTAGTCATTTAAAAGCTCTTCTTCTGTACACGCATCGTTGAAGATGTACGTAGTGTACATGTCCGCGGTGGGTGGCAGGTAGCTTTGGGCTTCTGTTACTGATTTAGACAGATTCCCAGGAGCGGGCGTTCAGGCCTCGGGGACAGCGTCTGGCTTTTGCTACCAGTTGCTGTGTAGTCCCAGCAGTGTTGCTGAGGGCTCTGGTTCCCTGTGGCCTTACTTGTCATGGATGGTAGTATCTTCTGGAAATACTTGTGTTTTTTCCCTCCCTTTCCGAAGATGTAAGTGTTGCCCCTGGATTTGCGTTTCTTTGATTGCTGGCAGTCTGTTAGTATTTGAGAACGTCTTTGAAGCCAGCGCATAGATGAACCGTAGTCCTTACTGTCTCTACCAGTTGAAGGTTGTATAAATTTTAGAAACAGAGCGCAAACATTGACGCTGGTGGAGCTTGGACTCCGCTGACCTTCCCTGGACCTCTGCTGTGGCGCTGCGGGTCCCGGGTGCAGTGAGGGAAAGATGAAGCGCTGCCTGCGGAGGGAGCAGGGCACAGGATCATTGGTATTCTGTCTCTGCGTGCTCTTTTCTACTTGATAGATCTCGGGAAGCAGGCTGCAGGTTATTTTCGCCTTGGCAACACCGGAGAGCATGTTAAGGTTGTTCCTACATCTGTCTTCTGATGGGGATGTTGACAGGAGAGGAGCCGTGATTGGCCTCAAGACAAGTCCCCGTGTCACCCTTGGCTTGCCTAGGCTGTGTTCTGGAGGCTGGTCTGGGGCCCACAGGGGAGGGCAGGGCCTGTGCTCTGTTCAGTAAAGAGCGAGGCGGCGGGGAGACCCTTGCCACCCAGGCTGGAAAGAGGATGAGATGGGCCCAGGGTGGGAAGGTGGCGGCCAGTCAGGATAGAGGACCCTTCCTTTGTGCCTTCTTGGAGAAGCCTTCCCTGGTGACTCCATCGTCACTGCCCCCGCACACACTCTCTCCACCATGCCTGGCTTGTGTGCTCGTCACCGGGAAGTCCTCTTGCTGACCGCTGGGCTTGCCCACAGCCGGGTCCTGTGTGCGGCCGGCCGTCTGACCCTGTGTCCCGCGCAGTACCTGGTGTCCAGTGTGTGTTAATTGGATTCACGAAGACTTCTTAAAGGTTGTTTTCCTAGTCAAATGTAGTTTCGTAGCTTCATTCTTCTGTGATGCCCAGGTTGATGGGCATCCTTGTAACCGAGCAGACCGTGCAGATGGATGGAGTACAGGAAATGCATGGCCTGTGTCAGCCTCCCCTGGGGAATGTGGGTCCTGGGTTGGCGTGGGCCCCTGGGCCAGGTGAGAGCATGTCAGGCCTCCTTGTTGGCAGGGGTGCCCCGGGACTGCGGGGAGTTTGCCGGGCCGGGTCCCTGTCCTCCGCTCCAGGAGGTTATGTACAAGGACGTTTCTGAGTGTGCTTCCCGGGTGGCCTGGTCGGTGAGCTGGCTTCCCCTGGAAAGCCACAGACAGAGAGCAGTCACCAGACAGTCACTAGGAGGTCGCCTGGTGAGGGTGCGGTCTGATGCAAGGGCGGCAGGTCTGCTCCTAAAGGTTCTGAAGCTCGGCCTTGGGCCACCCTCCCCAGCCCCAGCTTCCTGGCTGAGGGCATGCCTGCGCTTTCCCTAAGGGTGGATGTCTGGCCCCCATTCTTGCCCTCTCGTTGAGGGCATGAGGTTTGCATGGCATTCCTGTGGCCCCTCCGTTCTGAAGATGGCCTCAGTCCCCTGCTTCTGACCTCTGGGCAGGACCTGGCTGTGGTTCCCAAGGAGCTGGGGTGGGGGCGTGGTGGGGTTCGTTCGGGGCAGAGAGTCCAGGGCAGGTGTGGAGGGAGAGCCGCACAAGCACATCAGGCATAAACGAGGGTCCCAAGCGACAGATGTCATGGGGCACGGGGCTGTCTCGGCAGGCAGCCCATCACCACGACCCAGTCTTTTCCCATTAGCTTGAGGGAAATGTGAGGCAGGCTGCAGGCCGGCTACTCTGGGGTTGGGTTGAGGGGTGGCATCTCTTCCCAGGTCGTGTGTCGAAAAGGAGAAGGTGGCTCGGTCCCTGCCCGCAGTGGGGGGTGGCCGGTGCAGGCTCCTTCAGGGGCATTTGTCTGTGGGCGTGTGGGTCAGGAGCTCACGTCTGCATGTGCGTTGCAGCCTGTAAGCAGCTGTGCCCCCCCACCCCCGCCCCCCAGACCATCAGCGCGCTGAAGGGGAAGGTGTCCGAGTTGCAGTGGAGCGTGATGAACCAGGAGATGCAGGTGAAGAGCCTGGAGTGTGAGAAGCAGGAGCTCCAGGAGCAGCTGGCCTTGCAGCACGAGTGAGTAGCTGTGCTGGGGTCGGGCCCCGCCCCGTCGCTGGGGGGCCCCCCCGCCCGTGGGTCGCCCCGGGGCCAGTCCACCTGAAGCCTGCTGGGGCCGGTGCAGGAGACCGTGACTGGGAGGGCCCGGGCTCGTCATCCTGGGTGCTCTGTGGTCTGAGCACCCGGTGAGCATGTGTGCTGTCCCCGCTGAGCCCCGAGGACCTGCAGGTGCCCTTCTGCTCTGTCCTCCCCATCTATGGGCTGTTGGCAGCCGACGCAGGGGCCACTGAAGTGAGGACGATGAATGTTTTCAATGTTCTGAGAACAACAGTGGGGAGCAGTCATTTCTTCCCTCCCCGGGGGTGGGATGCCTGCTTGCAGAGAAGCACAAAGCGAGGCTTTAAAGTCTGTGTGGGGCGCCCCTGGGGTCGGTGGGCTGTGGGGCCGCCCAGGCGGAGGCGGGGTTCTGAGCCGGCATGGAAGTCGGAAAGGTCAGAGGGCGGGAATCTCTCCCTGTGATCTAGGCTTTTCCCTTCGCGGGTATTGTCTTAGGAGAGCTGTGGACGCTCCTGGGGAGGGTTGGTGGTGTGATGGGGGACGGTCGCGAGAGGGTCCTCAGCTGTGGCTGTGCCAGGGGCGTGCAGCGGAGGCGAGGGAAGAAAGCCGGGGGTGTGTTGTGGACTTAGCTGGCGCCCCAACTCGAGGAGACTGAGGCCACAGCGCTCTGGGGGCCTACTCGGGGAGCCTCCAGGGTGAGAGCGACTGCTGGCTTTCCCACCTACCTTTTCTGCGCACGATGTGCTTTTCTCTCGACAGGAAATGCCAGGAGGCCAATCAGAAGGTTCAGGAGCTCCAGGCCAGCCAGGACGCGAGGGCCGACCAGGAGCAGAGGATCAAGGTGCGTCACTCAGTCCCAGGCGCAGGCCGTGCCCGCTGCGTGTCCCGGCGGTGGTCTCCGCCGTCCTGCCGCTTTAGCTGGGGCAAGCTCGGGCGTCCGGGGACCGGGGCTGGGGCGACTGCCCCCCCACCCGCCCCCGGCTTTGCTTCCTTGTCAGGCCTCCAGCCTCCTGGCTTGTCCCGCCTCTGCTCGCCCACGTGCTGTTCTCTGGCTCCGGGCCCTGCGCGGCTCTGGCACCTCACTGCTGCTCAGCCCCCTGGCCCACCTCCCAGAGTGTGCTCGCCTGCGCAGTGTGGTGCCTGCCTTTCTCCCAGACATGATGTGTGGAGACCTCGTCTGTGTCCTGCGTCGCCTTGTGCCCGCTGCTTGACCCTGTACCTGCACAGAGCCGGGCCCTGTTCACATTTGTTGACTGATTTGGTCCTGGTCTCACGCACTGAGCTTGTTCCGTGACTTGTCACTGATGGATGCCAGCTGTCCCCAGTGTGTCTCAAGGGGACTGCAGATCGTAGAGGAAAGGCTGTCGTCCACGTGAAGACTCTCTTGTTACACGGGCGCTGGCGTGGCAGGAGCAGGTCTGGCAGGGGAGGAGCGCTGTGTCTCACTGATGGATTTTTTTGGGGAGCCGAGGCTGCCTGTCCTCGGGCAGGTGTGCGCCAGGGCCCCGGCCCCGAGGGCAGTGCGGTATGGAGGTGTGACCCCGGCCTGTGGGCCACGTCCGGGTGCCCGTGGAGACCAACACGGAGGACACGGCACAGAGGCACACCTGGCGTTTTGGAGGGGGGCCGGGCCACAGTGGTGGACTCTGTCCTCTCTGTCCCTGGCTCCCTCAGGATCTGGAGCAGAAGCTGTCCCTGCAGGAGCAGGGTGCCGCGGTCGTGAAGAACATGAAGTCGGAGCTGGTGCGGCTGCCCAAGCTAGAGAGGGAGCTGAAGCAGCTGCGGGAGGAGAGCGCCTACCTGCGGTGAGGCGGGCGCGGGGCCAGCGCGGGGTGGGTGGGTGCGGGGCGGCGCCAGGCTGCACTCCTCCCGGGCGAGGGGCATTTTGAGGGACTATGTTTCCGGCCTTGCCAGGGAGATGCGGGAGACCAACGGGCTGCTCAGGGAGGAGCTGGAGGGGCTGCGGCGGCGGCTGGGACGCCAGGAGAAGATGCAGGAGAGTCTGGTCGTCCTGGAGCTGGAGAAGGAGGTGGGGCCTGGGGGGCAGTGGGCTGTTCCCTGTGGGTGTCCTCTGGGGGATCCTGGGGGTTTCAGTCGGGCCTTCCAGTTCCCCTCCTGAAGTGCGGAAGCGCTGGACTGGTGTGGTGGGGTGAATAGCGGCCACAGAACTGTGCCTGGCCTCCCGCGCGGGCGCTCTTGAGCCGGCCCGTGGGGGGGAGACTCGGCTGGGTGAGCGCGGTGGGCCGGCGGTCACAAATCTTCCTGTGGGCGGGGGACCCGGGGCGGGGAATCATAGAGGTGATACGTGGGGAGAACCCAACCCCCTTCTCCCATGTGCGCATGGGGCACATGAGCTCTGTCTCACCCAGGGCACAGAAGGGACAGCAGTGCTTAGCCTCCTGGCCTCCGGGCCTGGGTCCTGCTGTCCTCCTGTGCTGTGTCACCTGCCAGCCGAGGGGCCCTCTGTTGGTTCCTGGGTGGTGGGAGTGTGCTGGTAGCTGCCTGCCCTTGGCCGGATGGGCTGCCTGTGCCCTCGCAGGGTGGGAGCCGAGCTCCTAGGATGCCATCTTACATATGAACGTAGCCTGAAGACGCAGCTCCAGACGGAGTAGTGTTTCCTCTGGACAGTTCCGAAATTGGTTAAGATTTGGTCTCCAGAGTCATGCTGCCTCACGTGAAATCCTGCCGTGGATGCTTACTGGCTGTGTGACCCTGGGGAAGTTACTTAACCTCTCTGTCTGCCTCTATAACGGGGAGTAGCGGTGTCTGCCCTTCAGGGTTGTAAGGGCTCAATGAATTCACGTCCCGTGCTTAAATAGGGCCTGACCCTTGGTAGGCGGTCACTGAGCATTGGCTCTAGCGACAGAGTCGTTCACCAGCCCGTGCCCCGCACGGATGGGGCCATCGAGTGACTGCGTGAATGCAGTGATGCCAGCGGGGGGCAGGCCAGACAGAGGCACATGGTCCTCGCCCTCACCTGGCTTACATTCTGGAAGAGGTGGGGAGGACTCCAGCGTGGGATACGGGTGAGCATGGGAGAGAGTGCGAGATGCAGGGTCAGGCAGCCCCGTGCGCGGTGCCAGGTGGGGGTGTCCCCACCTTCTCCTGTTCTCCCTGTGGGGCGGCGGGCCCTAGTCGGCCATGTCGGCTGGGGGGCAGGTGCGTCTGCCCTGGGCCCGGTGTCCTGTGGAGCCCCCGGAGCGTAGGAGAGGCAGCGTGTTCTTGTGGTTTCAGCACCCAGGTCTGCCCTGCTGTTTTTATATGACTAAGCACGAGGCTGTTTGCCACCCTGTGCCCATTCCGCGGTGCTTTATGCGCTGAGATTGTGACCTGGCTCCGTGGGACCGGGAATAGGCGCTGAGCGTGCTTGCCGTGGGAGTTAGCGCCCTGCCCCGGGCAGACTCGGAGCGCTTGGGCGTTCAGCTCAGAGATGAGAGCAGGTTCTTCTGAGGGATCAGGGAGACTTAACATCCTCCGCATCGCTGTCAGTTCCACGTGAGGCTCTTTGGTCTGGGGACCGGGGTGGGCTTGCATGACGAAGGGCTGCAGGCAGCCGCGGAGGCCTCAGAAGGGAGATGCTGGGGTCACGGTGCTCTTAGTGTTCACCTCCTTGTCTTTCCAGAAGCTGTTGGCGAAGCTGCAGAGCTGGGAGCGGCTGGAGCAGAGCACGGGCTTGAGCATCAGGTAGGCGGGGGGGCGCCAGTGCCTCGGGGTGCGGGGGGCCAGCGGGCACGGCTGGTAGTGGGGCCCTGCCTCCCTGGCGTCGCTGGCAGCCGCCCTGCTAGGGGACGCTCGGGTCGGATGAGGTACTTGCACGGTGGCGGGAACAGGACCGAAGCGACCTTCCTGCCGGCGTCCTCATGACATCTCTATTTAAGGTCAGGTGGCAGAGCACTGGCAGGGATCCGATGGCCCTGCAGGGTCAGGCTTTGCGGAAGGGCTTTTTCGTGGATGCTGAGGGAGTCGTTGCTTTGGGGGCAGGCCGTTCCTTTTAGGCAAAAACGAACAATGGGGATGAACTGAGTTTTGAGGGGAAAAGGGAAAACACCGTCGTGGAGGATCGCCGTGCCCGGCAGGTCCCCGCAGCAGGCTCGGTTCACCGGTGTCGAGCTGCTGCCATCGGGGGAAGGGCGCGAGGCAGAGGGGCCATGGTGGGACTGCTGGGCGGGGAGCTGGCGTCTCGTTCTCCGACGGGCAGGACGGCCAGGGTGGGCATCGTTGCACCGCCCCCTACCACCAGTCTCACCCGTTCTGCCGCCCGTCCTAGGGGCCGCCGCCCCTTTCTCCAGCAGGGCTGCCTGTCCCTCGGTCCCCAGGACTCTGTAGGCCCCACCATGGACTGGCTCTTCCCCGCAGCTTTGTCACTGTCTGGTGGTTCCGGTCTGGGAGACGGGTGGTGGAAGACGAGTCCTTGGAACTGTCGTGTTTCTAGGGCCTTTTGTTTTGTCTGCTCATGTGACGTCCAGACTGTAGCTTTTCGGTTGTCTCTCACGCTGCTCCTGGAAACTGGGCCGAGATCGAGAACCTTCTTTAAAGAGCTGTCCTGTGGTGACCCTGTCCTGCTGGCTCTGGACCCTGTGGCAGTTCCCATCAGCATTATTGACTCCGCCGTGCCTCCTTTGAAAGCGCCTCCTCGTCGGCTCTCTGCGCGGCTGAGTCACAGAGCACAGACGAGGCCGCTGACCGCGCTTGCACTGCACCTGCAGGACCCAGGCTCCCGTAGGGCCGGCCCAGCGGGGCCTACCTGTTCTGTGCTTCCTCCTGCTCTCCGCGCCTGTTAACTCCGCGGAAAGCTCCCCTCCTGCTCCCAGGGAGCCTCGTCAGAAGAGAAACCTCCGTGACTTCTTTCTTGTGCGGGAGATCAGAGGCCCACACTGCCCGAGTGGACCAGCTGCCGGCAGGCCTGAGCGCCCAGCATGGGCCACAGAGCACACTCGGCATCAGTCGGGCCCGGGGCTGGGCCACAGCTGGCGGCCGTCTCTGGCCCGGAGGGAGAGTGCGGCTACTCCTTCGCCCTTTGGTCTGACTTCCAACCTGAGTGTGGCTGGCGTGCGGGGCGCTGACCGCCAGCTGGGGCGGGGCATCTGCCTGGTCGCCTGCTTGCATGTGTCGTGTGTTCACACCGGGTGGCCGGGCCTGGTGAGGGAGAGGAAGGGGGTGGTTGGGCCCCGTTGGGGTCGGGGGTAGGCGAGTGGACCGAGTAGAGCAGAGGCTGGCGTCTCTGCTGGCCCCTGGCCTGCGTGCCCCCCTTCAAGTCTGTGCCTGGCTCTGGGCTGGTTTTCTTGCTGCTGGGAGTGCAGTGCGGGCCTCGCTGTGTGCGTGGGGAGGAGCACAGTCCCACGCCACAGAGGTGCCTCGCGAGCTCGTGTCCCTGAGTGGCCGGAGGCTTCTGGAGAAGCAGGTGGGGCATCCTCGTGGTCCTGGGCTCCTGGCAGCCATAGGTGAGGGCTCCTGTAGGGGGCAGGTTTTCTTTCATGTGCTTCGTCACCCGGTCCCTGGTCCCTTTTGGGGCACTTTGGAAACCCCCGCTCCTCCTCTTTACCCCTCCTATCCGCAGTAGGGTGCTCCGGGCTGTTTGCCCCCCCCCCCCGAAGGGAGTACGTGTGTCGAGTAACAGTTGGTGGGTCACAGACTTGTGTGGTGCCTGTCGTCAGAGCTGTGTGGAGAGTTGGGTACGGATGGGTCAGCCTGCTGGGCACTGGACTTGAGTCTTGCATGACCTTGAGTGCTACGAGGAGGAGTTTGGCTCTCTTTTGCTAGGTTTTGGGCAGTTAGAGATTTCTGTGCAGGGACGGTGACTTGTAGCAGCTCACATCTGGGGAAATTGAATACGGGGTGGGAAACGTGCAGAGGGAAATAGGGCACAGGGAAGGGTTGAGGTTCCTGCAGGGGGGGCATGGGAGGGAAGGGCGAGCACTGGTTAGAAGCTCTGAGACCACTCTCTGGGCGGCTGGGGGTGGAACTCCCTGGAGCGGGTCCAGGATGGATGCCCTCCGCCACCCTTGCCACGTTCTGTGCGGCAGGGGACGGGAGGACTGGTTGAGACCGTGTTGAGTAATGGCTAGATGTGTGTCTGGCCCCAGCTTGGCCCTCATGTGTCGTGGGGGGTAGCTTGTGCCTCATCTTCCACACCTGTTTGTGGAAGGGCTTTTCTAGAACATTGCTTTCTCGCCGTGGAAACGTGTTTGTGGGTATGTCCTAGTTCGGGGGCCCGCCCCCCCAAAGCACGATCAGCCAGCTCCCGGAGACGGAGGTGGGTTGGAGTACAGCAGATGCCCTGGAAGTAGGAGCCGGAGGAACAAGGAGGGCCTTTTGACCTGGTGGGCTTGAGTCTCTTGGCCTTTAGGCCAAGCATTGTTGTCACTTTGGGACTGAAGGCACTCACTTGGCCTGTGTCATGACCCAGCCCTGGCCCGTGTCCGTTGTCTCCTGGGCTTTGAGGGCTGCCGCCACTAGGTGGCACCCCCGCCCCCATGATCCCTGCACCTCGGGAGCCGCGGGGTCCCGGTGGGTTTCTGGCCGCACACCTGCTGCCTGCAGCTCTTCCTGGTCCTCTGCCGCTCCGCGTGGGACTCGCGTGCTACGGCCGGGGCCCAGAGGACGGGTGTGAGGGACCTGTGGGCGGCTGGCCAGCCCTCGTTGGCTGTCCCACACCTACCTTATTCTTGACCAGCTTCTTTGTCGTCCTTAAATGCTTGGTGTCTGTGAGCTTCTGATGTTTCAGACTGGATATTCCCTGCGCGGGCTGTCCTCTATGTGCAGGGCTGTGGCTTTTCGCAGATTCTCAGAGAGGCCTGTGGCCTTACAGAGGTTGGGAACAGAGATCAGGTGTGACACCTGGAAAGACCAGAACCCCCCTGGAGTTCACATTGACTCTTGGCACCCTTCTCCCAGTTTGGGTTTTCTTAGGCCCCGAGCAGCCCAGAGATGTCAGGAGAGTTGGGTGGAGTTGACCAGGGTGGGTCAGGCAGTGTAAACCAGTAGGGAAGCCCCTGGGCTCTTTCCTCACCTGCCAGGCAGGCTTGTCTACGCGGACGTTGCTGGACACGTCTCCAGCCTGTGGGTCACCTGGGTTGGAGGCAGGTGGGCCTCGGGACTTGGAGAGTCCTGGATGGGAGGGAATGCTGCTCTAGGCTGGGTGGGGTGCCGTGCACCCTGGGGAGGCTGCAGTGGGGAGGAGTGTGGGTGGGTGTGATGCTTGGATGTCCTCATCTCAGGGCTTTGAATGCCGAGTGAGGGATTCAGCGGCAGCACACAGAGAGTGCCCGGGTGTGGACAGCTTTGCCCCGGGAGCGCAGCCCTGCGGGGAATGATTCGAAGGTACTGAAGGCAGACACCAGGAGACACTCTCTGCATCCGTGTCAGCCTGGATGTGACTGGGGCACTGGAGAAGGACTAATCGAGGCGGGGGGGGGTGTGCAGACAGAGCAGAAGGGAGCACCTGCAGCAACGTAAGAGCACCTCCCTTCAGAGCACTGGTTCGTGTGACCCGCTGTTTTATAGATTAGCGCAGGGCACAGGCTAGCTCGATAGACGCAGGAGCATTTGTGAGAGCTCAACACCCTTGCACGATGAAAACCTCTGAGCAAAGTAGGAGCGGAAGGGGCCCCCAGATGTGGCTCCTGCCGACCCTGCCGCTTGCATGCCCTCTCTCCACCTCTCGTCTGTGGCGGTGGCGCTGCGGGCCAGGGCAGAGGTGGGAGAGGGGAAGAAAGGCGTGCGGCCAGACAGGGAGAAGTAAAGCTGCCTCTGGTTCGAGACAAGACGATCATCCACGCAGGAAATCTCAAGGAATCTGTGAAAAGCCACTTGGAATCAGTAAGTCTAACAGGCTCACGGTTACAAAGACAATTCACAAAGGCGGACTGAATTTCTGCGTGCTGGCAGCCAGCCGTTGGAAGTGCGTGCCACTGACTGTAGCCTCAGGAACGCAATGTGCTTGGGGGTAAAGTTGATGAAATTTGTATGTTGTAAAGTCTAAGTTCTTCCTGAGAGAGACATTGTGCTCGCGGATCGGAGGAGTTCGTGTTGTTGGGATGCCGGTTTGCTAAAATTGGTCCGTACATCCAGTGCTTTCCCAGGCAAAGTCCCAGCAGGCTTTTTTGGTAGAAACCAACAGACTGATTCTAAAATCTTATAGACTTGTTCGTGAAAAAACCAAGGGCTTACAAAGGTCGATTTCAAGACACACTATAAACTATATTGGTCGAGGCAGTGTGGTAATGGCGTAAGGATAGACATACGTGTCGACAGAAAAGACTAGAAAGTTCGGGAATAATTCAAGAGTATGGAGTATGCTGGTTTCGTGAAGATGACGAGATAGTTCAGCAGGAGAGTCAGTCTTCCGCAGATGGTGCTGGTGCAGCGAGATGTCTGTGTGGTCAGGTCTGGACTCTCGTCTCTTAACGTTCCAGCTTTGAACCAGTGGGGCGCGCACCTGCCGGGGGTGCAAACCAGGACTTCTGGAAGCTTAGGACCCAAAAGCATGCACCAAAGATGTAGCAGATTGGTAACTTGGAGTTCTCCAAGGTGAAGAAGTACCTCTGCTCTTGGAAAGAACAATTAAAACAAAGAAGAGGCAAAGCCTCTTCGAGGAGGGAGAAAGTATTTGCAATGTGTACACAGGCCTGACGGAAGACTCGTATCCAGGATTTGTGAGGAATTCTTGCGAGTGAATGAGACAGCGGCCAGTTTTTAAAAGCTGGGCAAAAGGTGTTGAACAGAAAGCTTTACAGAAGAGGGTCCGCGGACGGGAATAAGAATGTGACACATGTTGCACATAGTGGTTGTTCGGGGGTGCAGGAGAACGTCACATGAGGTGCTGCGGCTGGCCCAGAAGAGTGGCTGGGACCAGAGGCCGGCCGCAGCAGGGGTGATGGTGCGAGCAGTGGAGGCGTGCGTTCGCGGCAGGGACGAGGGGAGGGGGCCCTGCACTTGGGAAGCCGTTTGGCAGCTTCCTGTACGCTTAGGACGGGACCCGGCAGTTGTATCCTGGGTTCTTAGCCAAGAGAAAAAAAAATGTGACCTCATGAAGACCTGTCCCTAAGTGTTCCCCGTGGCCTGATGCCTAATAGCCGAAGCATAGAGACAGCAGGCATATCCATCAGCAGGGGTGCCGGTTCACGGAACGTGGCGTGTCCCTGGGGCAGGCCAGACTGCTGTGTGCGCACGCGTGTCCTGCTGACGCCACATGCTTCTAGGCCACGCCGCATGATGCCCTGTATTTGGAATTTTAACAAAGACAAAACCGACTGTAAGTGGCCAACAGGTGAGTGGCTCCCCATGTCTCAGGTTGGGACACGACTGGAGCGAGAGGGGCCCTGACGGTGTGCCGGAAGTCGCGTGCCCTTGGCTGTCAGGGCAGCTGCTCGGGTGTGCACACGGTCAGTCGTGCATCCCACCTCCGTGATGCGCACCCGTGGGCAACGGCAGGCTGGGGAGGGGGTGCCGAGGCGTGCACCTTATAAAGCCTTCATTTTGCGTGGGGCCCACCCTACGCGCCTCACCCTGTGTCACCCCTGCCTAGTCCCCATCACATGGCGCTTGTGCCCAGGGTGCTGTTGTCAGAGAAGGGGGCCCCAGGCTGTTCCAGTCTGCGCACCGCCTGGCCCACTGTCCCGCGGCAAGCTCTCACTCGGTGCTCAGTCTGGATTCTGCACACCTCATCACTCCGTTTCCACCAGCACCGAGCTCTCCTGAATTGAAGGGCCGTATGGTGTTGTGTAGAGTGACCTCAGGCCCCTGGAAGCAGCGCCTTATTGGTTGGACAAATTCTTAGAAGTAGGTTTTTTTTTTTTACCTCAAAAGACATACGTGTTTGAAATGGACAGGTGGTGCTAAATCGTCCTCCAGAAACATTCTTTATGTTTCCCTCCTGGCACGCGAGTGGCATCACTGAGTTGGGGCAGCGTGCTTTCCGAGGTCTCACCGCAGAGCCACAGCGCAGCGAGGCGGCCAGGAACCTGCGGCGGGCTGGCGTCCAGCAAGCGTGTGGGGCAGTGTCCACCGGGGGGGGCTGACTAAATGGGCACGGAATGCGTGCCGAGGCCTCTGAAGTCAGGCCTCTCATTTTATGGACGAAGCAGTTTGCTGGTGGCGGGTGCGCCTCTGTGATTTGGCTCCTTCCCCTGTCCCTTTGTGCCCGGATCTGGCCTGGTTTCAGTCCGGCTGGGAGGGCGTGGCGGCTGTCAGGCAGTGTGCAGCTTTGATGGCATTGACGGCGCCAGGGAGGCC
>CM052890.1:1048831-1070849 GCA_028534135.1 Potos flavus | reverse complement strand
TGTCTTCCTGCAGAATGTTTGTCCTCATGCTCTCTGTCATGGGAGCTGGGAGTGCTGGGGGGTGGGAGTGCTGGGGGGAGTGCTGGGGGGGTGGGAGAGTGGGAGGGGGAGGTGAGTGGGGGCAGAGTGGGAGATTAGAGGCGGTGGGAGAGTGCTCTGGGTTAATCTTCTTGTTCTGATTCACCAGCCTTAGTCTGTAGAGGGGAGACAAAGACTTGCTTTGTAAGGCACCATGACAGTGGTACTCTAGAGGGAACGGACGTGTCCTTCCCTCCCTTCTTGGCTGCTGACACTCACAGATGAAACAGTCGCAGGTAGGAAGGGTGGGTGGACCCTGCCCCCCCTGGCCTCCCACACATAGCTTGGGGGACCGTGGGGGGGACAGCTGCCTTTCCTCGGTCAGTTGTGGCAGGAGGGCTGTGTGCCTGCAGGCTGGCACGGCATCCTCCATGTGGCTGGTGCCTTGGGACACCTGTTGTGGGGCTTGGAATCGGTGGTCTTCCCGCCCTGCCAGGTGGCCCGTGCACACGGAATGTGTGCGGGCTGGTGCCCAAGAGCCCAGTGGGCAGGTGGCCGCCAAAAGCAAGTGTCTCTGCACTTCTCGGTGAGTCACACGATGGTGGAAGGAGGAGCCTCTGTGGCAGAGGGGTGTGTGCTGTGGACCACCGCGAGCTTGCGGCCTGGGCGACGTGCCCACAGTTTGCGTCTAGCATTCCTGAGCTTCCGTTGAAGGGTACGTGCTCCCGACCGAGGCTGCTCTCGGCCCAGGAGGAAGCCTTCGAGTGTGCTCTCGGGTCATCTGGCGTGTCTGGCTTCGGGACGGCCGGCTCTGGCTTGTCTGGCCTTCGGGGCTAGCAAGCAGGCCAGCTGCTTGGGCAGCGATATGGCTTGGGGCAGTCATGGCCCTTACCTGCGGGGAGCCGGGCTGGCTGGAGGAGGCCAGGGAGGACGGAGCAGGAGACGGCACGGTGCCTGCCGGAAGGGCTGCCTCCGCGGGTCTCCCGGGCCTGCTGCTGCGGGGCTGACCCGGCGCTCCCGGGGACACGTGCCGACGGTCCCGGCAGACTCCCGCTCTCCTTCCACCCAGCTCCCACAGCGGGATGTGGGGTCGGTGCCGGGAGGGAAACCCGCTCGCTCTCCTTTGCGGGGAAACTGCCTGGGGAGATGTCATCCCTCTGTCATTTTTACCCTCTGTCCCTCAAAAGCAAGTCCAGGTCGGTCTAACGGAGTACAGAGGTGTCCCTGTACACGTGAACAGGCGCCAGGCGTGTGGAGGGAGCGTGCACGGAGGGCCTGGAGGGAAAGGACACTGTTGCCGTGAGGCCGAGGGCGAGAGGTGCGCGGAATTGCTGCCCTGGGCCCTGCCGCCTCCCTTGCTCCGGTACCCGGACGCGCCCGGAAGTCTGCGGCAAGGGGGATCTGGCGTCCGTGGGATGATGAGCACCCAGTGGCTGAGTGCTGTTAGCACCCTGAGTGTGGGGACTCCTGGGCCGGTGACCGCAGTGACTGTGCAGGCCTGTAACAGGGCTGGGGGTCCAGGGTCATGGTCTGACTGACGTAAATGGCAGGATCGCCTGGCAGGCGGCTTTCTGTGACTAGCATTTTGTTAGAGATCTGTGCAAATCAAGGAGGAATGGAAGAGAGAAAGAGAATGACATTTTTAAAAATTGTTTTAGAGCAGACAAAACTATGTCCCCAAACCCCCAGCACGGCGGTTGCCTGAAGTTGGTGTTGAGGGCTTGGCTGGGGAGGGAGCGGCCAGGGGTGCCGTCTCTCAGGAGGGACGTGGTCCCGGTCCCATCTGCGACAGTGTCCTGGGACCCAGGTCATAGGTGCAGTCGCTTCGAGGTGAAATGGGTGGTATAAAACAGGCGTAACACGGATTGAGTTGGGGGTGGAGAGCGGGTGGCCCTCGGGGCGCGGGAGCCTGCGGTGCCGTAGCGGTTACTCTGCACACGTTTGCTCGGTCCTCTAACGAAAGGCTGGAGACGTTGCCACTGGCTTCTTCCTTGCGTTCTCTTGTTTCTTCTCGGCCTCCTCCGGGTGCCAGGGCTCCAGCCTCCGGGTCTGCGGTCTCCGCGGGGGGGGCCCGGCGTGACCGCCTCGGTCCTGGGCACAGCTGGCTGCCCTCCAGGAGGGGGGCGCACGGAAGGCTGCCGTGGAGCCGCAGGCAAGACGAGATGTGGGAGGCGGTGTGGGGCGCGCTCGGGCCGAGCCGGCGGAGGAGCCCGAGCCGCCTTCGGGCCGGAGAGCTGGCCGTGTGCGCCGTGCTCGCCGGTCTGCCTCGTGGAGCAGGAGCCGTGCTCGGTGCGGGGGGGGGAGCACAGGCCGACGCCTCTCGAGACCGGCTGATTTTCCACATGTATCTACGTACTGCTCCATTTCGATCCCGCAGTCTTGCACTTCCTCTGCTGCTGTGAGCGGGCCCGTATTTGCGGGCACGTGTGTCAGTGGAGGGGGCAGCGGCACGATGGGGATGCCAGATGCTGATGCCCGGTTGGTGGGGGCGGGGAGTGGAGTCCGTGTTTTCTGTGGTCTTCGGGAAGCCGTTGTGGAGCAGTGGGTATGATTTCAGATCCTAAGGGACCAGAGACCCTCATGTGAACAAGCAGTGTGTTCACGTGGCTCAGTGGTCAGAAGACGTGAGGGCTGGACGGGGGCGTCTCCTCCCGCTCCGCCGGCCATCGGCTTCCCTTCCCGAGGCTGCTGGCGCTGCCGGCTCTGGCTCCTCGTCGCACACGCACGGATGCGGGTGGAGCCCCCGTGTCTGCCAGTGCCCATCTCGGTGAACCCCGGCCGCGCCGAATCGGGTGCCCTGGTGCGCTGCTCGCTGAGAGCCAGTTTCTTAAAGGCACCCGATGCTTTCTCATGTGGCAGTTGTGCAGTCGGGACAGGTGGGAGGCTGTCCCCGAGGCCACCCTCAGGCTCAGTGATGGCTGGAAGGGCTGCGGGGCTCCGGGTAGCTGTGCCTCGCCGGTGGGGTTCGTTACAGGAGCGCAGGACCCTGGAGGGCGGGGAACAGCGTGCATGTGGGTCACTGGACAACGTGCCTTTTCTCCACCCTTAATCTTGAGTCCCTCCACCCCAGAGGAGATGAACCTGTTCCAGACGGCTTGCTGTCACGATTTTCATGAGCTCCATGTCACGAGGCCAGTACTTGGGAAGACTGTTTATGTTGGCCAGTGGTTCTGTCTGCGTTATCAATCTCTTGCCTGGGGCGGGGCCCCCAAAGCCCTTGTTGGAAGCTGTCCTCCTGGACTGTGTCAGGCTGTGTTAATTACAGCGGGGCTCTGAGGCTGCAGGGTGTCCTTGCCAAGGATCCCCAGTGTCCCTCCCGTCACGCTGGTCTTAGGGAGCCCGTGGGCAGCATGCGTGGTGGGCTCGCTCGCACACGCTCCTCGCCTCAGAGGGTCGCACAGACGGCACGAAGGGACAGCCGGCCCCAGGACGGGTTCCTGCACTCGGGGAGCCTTGGTCGGGGGGTGGCTGGCCTGAGGGAGGAGTGCTGTGGGAGGCGGCAGGGCAGGCTCGGGGTGACCTCTGAAGGCAAGGGTCAGTGTCCAGACAGGACAGAAGCTGTGGGCCGGGGAGGACAGCCGGCCACGACAGGTTAGCTTTGCACGCCAAGGTGACCGGGTCCGGTGTGGAGCAGGAGTACCACAGGGACGGAGCTGAGGCTGAGAGACGTCCTTGGCACACAAGACAGGAGGTCACAGGTCTACATGGGGGGTGGGAGGAAGATGGGGCAGGGGCAGGGACGGGTTTTGGCTCTTAGGAAGGGAGAGCTGTGGACTCTGTCGAGGGCGTGTGGTTTTGAAATAGCCAGTGGGGATCGTCGCGTGTGCACAGGTCTGGATTTGAGGGCTCACTCGGGCTCCGTGTCCTCTGGCCACTACCAGACCTCGCCACGCCAGCTGAGGGGGCAGCTCTGGGTCAGGAACAGCAGACGCCTGGGCATTGGGACATCTCCCTGGCGGGAAGGCCGTGCAGTGGAGGCTGCTTGCGGGCTTGCCTGGGTCCCAGCTTCCTTGTTGACAAAACGGGGATGGCAGTTGTCCTCGACGGGCACAGCTACTGGCATGTGGTAGCCGGCCGCGCTGGGTCTGTCCCTGTCACCTGCCGGGGGACCATGCCTTGGAATGAGCACACCTCGGGACACCCTGGGCCCCGAACATCCTGGGAGATGGGACGGCCACTTTCCTTGGGTCTGCCTGTGCTCTGTCTGCATGGGAACCTTGCCTGTCCTGCTGCCAACCCTTGTCTTTGCAGGTTAGCGACACCAGAAGGGTTGGGGCGGGTCACAGAGAGTAAGTGGGCCCACGGACAGGTGTGGAGCTGTGGCGATGATGTTGGTAAAGCCTCCGCCTGCACACGCGGGGGTGGAGGTGATGGGACTGCGGTGGAGTTCCGTGCTTCTAGCAAACACCTGGGACCCGCTCGTGTCCCACGGTGATGTTGCAAGCACGGACCTCGGCTCTCAGCATGCAGCTCCCGCGGCTCTGTCTTGAGTGGGGGGCTTCCTGGGGACCGGTGCTCGTGGGCCTATCTGCGAGCCCTGGGCAGCGTGGCCAGTTTTGCTGCAGGATGAGAGGCAGGGGCTTCTGGAGGGCCTCTGCGCCCAAGAAGACATGGCTGGAAGCTTCTGGTACATGGGCTGGGCCAACGGGACCCGTCCGGTGAGTGGAAAGCCCGCGGCTGACCTGCAGGGCCCCAAAGCGAGCAGGTTCGCAGACATGTCTTTTCTGTGAGGCTCTGGGTGCCTGACCTAACTGAACGACACACACAAAGCAAATTCGTTGCTCTCTGGCTTTGTCCTTGGTGATGTGGGGGCTGTGCTAAGCAGAGTGTCCGCGTGGCTTGGGTAGTTGCCTGGGTTAATCAGAGCTCGGTGATGGTAGAGATTGGTGTTTGCTGCAGGCTCTGGGGGGGGTCAGGGAGCCAGCCTTTCCTAAACACTGATGGCCTTACATGGCGGCTGGCAGGAAGGGGATTGATGTCCTTGTTTCTCTGCAGACCCGAGCATCCTGTTAGGAATGAGTTGGAGGAAGGGGGGTGGGCAGGGCCCTGCCGGGTCTCCGTGGTGGCGAGACTGGGTCCCTCCCGTGACAGCAAGGACTGTCTTCTTCCCCTTGCCTCCCGCCGCGTCCTACAGATTTTCCCTTCTTCCTGTTGCCCACACGTGGACACTGCCTGAGCATTTACAGTATGTCTGGTCGGTGCTGGGTGCTGGGTGTCTGAGTCCTTCCGGAAGGGGGCGAGCCGGTGCACAGCGGCGTCAGGCATGGCTCCTGGGAGAGGCGGTGCCTGCCCTTCCGCTGAGAGGACGGGAACTTTCTCCAGGTAGGGGAAGTGGCCTGTGCAAACCCACTCAAGCTGGAGGGACCTGGTGAACTCCGATGTCCTTCAGTTCCAAGCACGCTGGCCGCTGTGTGGGGGCGTGGCGGAGGCCCGCGAGGCGGCCGGGGTCAGCTCGTGGGGGTGTTCTGGGTCGTGCTGTGAGCTCGGACTTAGGCCCGCGGGGGCAGGGGGACTATCCGCCGTGTGGTAGGAAGCGCTTCCTTTCCGCGGCCTCTCCGTGGCCTGTCCTTCCCTGAATTCTGAGGCACGGCCTTGGTCCTTGGCTAGACCCTGCCTGGTAGACGTGTGTGGGGCTGGGGGGCCTGCTCCAGGTGTCCGAGGCCTGTGGCACGGGGCAGGGGGCCCCCTCGGGTGTAGGGGGACAGTCTGCCTGGGAGCAGGGGGCCGGCAGCGGCGGTCGAGTCGTGCGGGAGTCGCGAGAGTTGAGGTGGAGGCAGGTGGCTTGAGTGCCCGGCCAGGTCCTTTCCGCCGCGGCCGCTGTTCGCTGTGCAGGTAAGTGCCTGTTTCCTGCTGAGCCCATCGTCTGTTGACAGAAGTGAGGTTTTGGGAAGAGTCAATCACGCATTCGTTCTTTGCACGCTTGTCGGAGGCTCTGTTGTTTGGCAGGCATCGCGCGGCTCTGGGGATGGCGTCCCGCAAGCCGGCCTCTGCCCTCACGGGACGAGCACAGGGAGTTTGAAACGGAATCAAAGGGGAGCCTCTCGAGGCTCAGAGAGGAGAACTTGCCGCAGCAGCATTTGGCAGAAGCGTGGGACTTAGATGGAGTCAGACCTTGCTCGTATCTTTGCCGGGTTTGAATAATGTTGGTGGGCAGAAGGCCAGACGTCTTCTGTGCTCTGGAAGCCGGCGGCTGGCGAGGCTCCGGAGCCTGTTTGTGTCGAGACAGGCACTGCTCTGAAGTGGGGCCGCCCTTGCCGATAGGAAGGCTCTGTTGGAGCTGGGGCTGCCCTCGAGGGGGGCCCCCTGGGCCTGCTCATGCTTGCTGTCTGGGTCGCGTTCTTCCCTGCTCTGCATGAGTGGGGCCCAGCGTTATCCCCACTGGGCAGACGAGGCACCAGAGTTTCTGGGGGGCTCCCTGGCCAAGGTCACGCAGCGTGTTTGTGCCACCCTTGTTGCGCGGCTGGTCGCGGCGCATGGTGGGCACTGCCCTCCCTCACCTCCGTCCGTCTGGCGGGCCGCGTGGTACCGCGCAGCTGGATCCTGCGTGTTTGGGAGCTCAGCCGCCTGCTGCAGGTGTCTCAGGCTTCTTTCGGGGCGCTGCCCACCCACTTAGCCCGAGGAGGGCTCGGCACACAGGCGGGCGTGCTGATCGCAGCTCTTTGAGGCCTGATGGCTCCCAGCCGAACTCTGGCAAGGAAGGCCCGGCCGCCTGCTGGAGGGCCGACCTCCCTGCCTTTGCTCAGGGCCGAGCACCTTCTGGTGGGTGCAGGGATTTGCTTTTCAGATGCGGGAGGCTCTGCGAGGTTGAGGAAGACGGTAATTACTTGGGAGAGGAAGACTGAACTTTTGGGGCAGCAACACGACCTTCTTCTGTTCCCAGAGGCAGCTGAGTTAGAAGATTAGCAACGAATTTTTTATTACGTGCAAACTGCTCTCAGTTCCGTGGAACCAAATCGTCCTCCTCCAGCAAGGCGGTGGGGCGGCTGGTGGGGGGGCAGGCTTACTCCTCGTTTGATTTTTCAGAGCACTGCCGTGTGTCAGCTCCTGAACTGGTGGGATTCATGAGTCTGCGCGGGGGCCAGTTAGATTCTGGTTTGTTCTCTGGCTCCGCCTTTCCTGTGGGGCGGGGCTCTGCTGCCCTTTCCGAGGATGGCGGTCCCCCTCGTCGCTGAGAGCGAGTCTGGCATTGCATGTGGGTCTCAGAGTAGGCACCTCTAACCCAGAGCTCGTTTGTACGGGAAGGTTCGAGTTGGTGTTTTCCTAGTTTGCTGAGCAGAGAGGAACCGCCAGAAGCTATCCCTGGCATCTCTCTTAGTTGGGGCATGTTTTGCTGGTCAGTAGAGCTCAGCTGCAGTACCCAGGTGTCCCAGAAGGGCCACGGCTCAGCTCGATTCTTCGGGACAGAGCCTTCTTTTCTTGGAAGTTCAGTCGACACAACGTGGTGCTCGTCTCCTGAGTGCAGCACAGTGATGGCTCGCCGCAGGCTTGCTGCCGTCTGTCCCCACGCAGGACCGCGACGGCCGTGCTGACCGCGTTCCCTGTGCTGTGCCCGTCATCCTTGCCACTCACTCCCCGTCCCTGGAAGCCGCTGCCTCCCGCGCCCCTGCGCCCACTTTGCACATCTCCCACTCGACGCAGGGACTCCGCGTGATAGAAGATGCGCTCTCTCCTGTTTCGTCCGCTTGCCGGGCTGGCTTTCTTGACTAAGCAGTGGGTGCCTGTGGGGGATGGGTTCGGGCGGAGGCTGCGAGGTTTTGTGGTGAAGCGCCAGGTAGTAAGTACTTAGGGCTTTGGCCACACGTCCTCCCCTCTGCCACCCAGCACGGGGCGACCACCTAGGGCACCGTGGCACGGGACGTGGGGCTGATGCTAGTGCTAGGACGGCCTGGGACAAAAGCAGGAGCAAGGCTTAGGCTGTGGGAAAGCTTCGGGGACAGGATGTGAGTGAGTGGGTGCGGCTGTGCTCCCCGAAACTCGATTTTACTGAGACAGGCGGTGGTACCGCCACCCTTTTCCGCCGACAGGGCCCGGCGGCTTGAGGGTGCTGACCCCTGCTTCAGGCTGTGGGGCTGGCTGACGGCCCGCAGCCCTGCTTTCTCCTTGCCCTAAGGAGCGCGGCATCTCTTTCCTCCTCGTTTCTGCTCTGGGAGGATCTGGTGTCAGGATGTGAGCCGCTTTGGAGGTCGTTAGCGGAAGTGACCCTAGCGCGGGATTGGGACGCCTCAGTCACGGGTCTGCAGCACTCTGGCTGGTGTGCACCTCGTACAGGGAGGCCTTCTCGGGGGGCCTGGGCTGATCCGCTTGTGTCTGTCTGTCTTGCCTGCTGTCTGGTGTCTGAGGGTGCCCAGGAGCAGGCGTCGGTACCTCTTCCACTTGGCAGCTGTTTGCCGGTGATCACAGCGTGTGGAGAACGAGGTCAGCGGGGTCCCCGCGCCGCCGCCCGGCAAAGCACGGTCACGGTACCAGGCGCTGAGAGGGAAGGGTCTCGAGGGCCAGGGCAGGAGGCTCTGCCCGTTCAGGGAGGGGAAGCCCTCCTGTGGGGCAGGCAGTGGGCCACCGGAGCTGGGCTGGGCACTGTGTCCCAGCCGCCTGACGGCTGGACGCCGTGGGCCGTGAGGCCTCCGCCTGGACCCCGGGAGTCTTCAGAGCTCTCCTTCCCGGGACCTCGTCTCCTTGGCTGCCCCGTCCTCCTGCTCCGGGACGGGCCGCCGCCCGCTCCTCAGGGGACGTGAGCCGTGTGTCTGTCTGTCTGGCAAGGAGTTGCTTTTGTTTCCATCAGAAACACAAACCTCGGTTTGGAGAGCTTCCATTTACTGACAACCCTTGCCAAATTAATTTTATTTAATTATCTCCCGGGGCTAAGCTTGAATATATTTTGTGTTAAATTCACATTTTTTCCCCTTTTCTAAACGAAATGGACTTAATATCCTTGTTAAAATCTGATTAAAACTAAAATTGAGTTTTTTGAAGTCTGATTATCCCATGAAATGGAATTTTTAAACGTAATTACGGATGGATTTGCATATACTTTTCAGCACCATTGAAAAGAAAGTTGAAATCATTTATTAATGACATCTTTTCTGTCATTTCCTTGGGGCATGACGCTCATTCAGGAGCGAGGCAGGTGGAGGAGAAAAGATCCCTTTCTCCCCGCTCTTTCTCAAAATCTGTTGTAAACTTTCTTCCTTGGAGAACCTGGTCCCAAGGAGTCTGAGCGTCCTCTCCCTTCCGCTGTGTCCCGTGCCGCTCGGCCTGTGTGGGCAGCTGACGGCCTGCAGGGCGCACGCGCACCCCTGAGCTGCCTCCCTGACCTCAGAGCTCTTACCCTGGACGAGGGGGGTGGGGCAGGGGGACCGCAGCCTCGGGCGGCCTCCCCGTTCAGCCTCCCAACTCTGGATTGATGGTTGATGGGCTACCCCCATCCCAATTCTGGATTACATGCATACTATTAAAAAAAAACACCACCACATTTCATAATCACCTGGGAAAAAACACGAGGGATTTTCAGAGGCTGCCTCCTTATTCTCTGAGAAACCCACTGTTTCAGAGAGGGTTGTTTCCTGTGTTGTGCCTGGACTCTGAGCAGTTGTTGTGACGGCCTCGCGGTGGCGTAGCTAACAGACCTCTAGCCTGCCTCACCTGCCTCATCTTCAGGGGCTGTGTGTGTAAGGGACGGCGACACCGGCTCTCCCTGCAGGCTGGCCCTCCCTCAGTGCTCCGGGGGGCTGAGGCCACCGTGGGTACCTGGCCTCCCAGGGGCCCTGCGCACGAGGCCGTGGTGATGGGACGGAGGGGTGAGCCGGGGCGAGGCGGAGCGCTGTGCTGCCCGGCAGGGATCAGCCCTGCGCGTGGTGCTTTGCGAAGGTCTGGGCCGGGACTGGGAGGGATTCCGCATGTTCACAAGAAGCTGGGGATCGGAGTCTCCGTGGAAGATGGCCTGATTTTGAAAGTGCTGCGTGGGCTTAGTTAGCTGCATCTGGGACGTCACCAGTGTCGAGCTTGGGTTGGTGGCCGGGGCACAGCCTGCGTTCCAGCCGTGCCTCCTGCCTCCCTCCCACAAAGCCACGTTGTAGCCACGGTCACCTCCGGGCCTTGGGTGTGTCCTGTCCCCAGACTCGCTCGCTCTCAAATAAATAAAACCTTGAAAAAGGAAAAAAAAAATATCTTTAGTTATGACGGCAGAGAGAAATTAACATGTTTATAGAAATGAATTTTGTAAATCATTTAACCCCAAATTCTGAATTATGGTGGCCAGTGTGTTATCTCTGAAGTTTGGAAATGGGTTTTATTGTGGTTTGTGACTCACTTTTTGTGTGGTGTTCCGCAAAGGTAGCGCTGCAGCCTCCACGGCGTCTGGAGAGACCACTGAGGCTACAGGAACTCCTTCCCCTGCTCCTGTCCCTTTGCTCGTTGCCCTCCGTCCCCGGAACCCTCACTGCCAGCAGCAGGACACACGGCCGTGTGCGTGCGCCTCTGCCGACGGAAATGCTCGGACAGACGCTTTTACCCACTTGCTGGTTTTTAGTTCTCTTTCTACAATTTTTTTTAAAGATTTTATTTATTTATCAGAGAGCGCACAAGACGGGGAGCAGCAGGCAGAGGGAGAGGGAGAAGCAGGCTCCCGGGGGCTCGATCCCAGGGCACTGGGGTCACAACCTGAGCTGAAGGCAGACGCTTAACCGACTGAGCCACCCAGGTGCCCTCACAATTGCCGTTTTTTAAAAAGCAAGTTCATTGAAGTAGCATTTTCGTAAAATAAAACTGGTCTTTAAAATGTGTATGATTGTATGATGTTTGACGAACGCGTCACAGTCGTGCCACCACCCCAGAGCCAGGGCGCAGGAGGGCTCCGCGCCCCCGAATTCCCTGATGGACGCGGCCATGGATTCCCTGCCTCTCCTCTGCCCCCGGCCTCCGCGATCTGCTTCCTGTCCCCGCAGTGCTGCCCTGTCTGGAGTGACACGTCAGCACAGCCAGACAGCCCTGGGAGTCTGCTGTTGTCACCGTGCTTGTCCTTGTTGGGACATGCAGACTACATGTGCCGTTCCTCCGGTACATACGTACGGGGCCGTTCCCGTGAGTCTGTTCCTGGGTGAGCTTCCCTCCCCACTCCTTCCCCCCCTCCTCTGTCCCCCCTCCCCCTCCTCTGTCCACCCTCCTCCCTCCTTTCCCCTCCTTTGCTCCCCCTTCTCTTCCCCTCCTCTCTCCCCTCCTCTGTTCCTTCCTCCTCTCCCCCTCCTCTCTCCACCCTCCTCCCTCCTCTCCCCTCCTCTCTCCCCTCCTCTGTTCCCCCCTCCTCCCCTTCCTCCTCTCTCCCTCCTCCTCTCCCCCTCCTCTGTTTCCTCTCTCCCCTTCTCCCTCTCCTCGTCCTCTCCCCCCACTCCCTGTCCCCCCCTCCCGCTCTGCTCCCCCGTTCTCTGCTCCTCTGCTCCCTCCCTCCCCCCCTCCCCTCTCCTCTTCTTCGTTTCCTTCCCTCCTTTTTAGTCTTGAGTGGTTATTATACTCATTTGAAGTCACAGTAAGGGTTACTTCCTCAGTTTGCTTTTTATCTATAGTTATTTTTTCATTCCCATTCTTGATTTGATTTTTTGAACGTACAGAACATTAATATGTTTTAGACTGTCAAAACTCTACACAGAAGCAAATCCAAAGAAGTGTTTTCCATCCCGTACCCATCCTGTGCGAGTCTTCCCTTCCCCTGGAGGTAACCCATTTTGTTTATTCTTTCCTGGTGTATCCTTCCTGTGTTACTTTTCATAACCAATGGGAATACGTGTGTTTTCCTTTCCCCTTCCGTCACGTAGGGGTGGCCTGCCGTAGGCGCTCCCTGGCGCTGTGCTCGCTCTCTCTGCTGGTATCTGTTGAAAGTCGCTGCACAGTCAGAGAGAAGAACACGGATGTTCTTCTCTCGTTTTGGAGTGACCTCGTACTCCGTTGTGTGCGGGCACTACACGTAGTTTATCCAGCCAGTCTCCTGTGCTGAGACATTTGGGTGCTTTCTGATCCTTTGTAATGATAAATAATGCCATCGTGGATAACCTCGTCCGTGTGCACTGACGTATATTGGTGTTTCTTTGGGGCGAACTATTAGGTTGGGCTCACTGGGGGGAAGGGTATCCGTGTCCTGTATGTGGTATGTGATCGTATTCTTCATGCTTTTACGTTCTAAGTTTGTACAACTATTTTGCAGTTAAGATTCTACATACTTCATAGTTAACGTAATGGTGTGCGTTTGCTACGTTCGTGTGCTTCGCTTGGCTCCCGGGCGGCCCTCGGTCGGCACGAGTCGTGTGCGGTGTGCCCAGGTGCCTGCGTCCCTGCAGTCACGGGGGCCGTGACTTAGCAGGGTTTTCAGATCGTTGTGGGTGTTCATTTTTGCTACAGTTCCCAAACAAGGTAGTTTTTTTCTTTTTCTTTTTCTTTTTTTTTTATTGTGGTAAAACATTTTGTGCATAACACGAAGTGTCTCATCTTAAGTATTGTAAAGCCTCTGGTTCGCTGGCATTCACGTGGTTGTGCAGCCATCAGCACCATCTCCAGCACTTTCTCATCTTCCCAAACCTGCAACTCTGTCCCCGTGAAACCCTCGCTCCCCTTCCCCGCTCCAGCCCCTGGCGCCGCTGTCTACTCTGTTCCCCTTGCACCGGTGAGATGCTCAGCCAGCGTTTGCCCTTTAGTCACTGGCCTGTAGTATGAGCCTCTGTCTTCAGGGCTGTCCCGTGCGGGAGCGGCGCCACAGTCTCCGTGCTCGTGAAGCCCGAAGAACAGTCCCTTGTGCGTAGACCGCAGCTTGTTTGCTCCTCTGACGATGGACGTGTGGGCTATTGTGAATAGTGCTGCTTCGAGCGCGGGCGCACAGACGCCTCTTCCAGACCCCGCTGCCGGTTCTTTGGGTCCATACCCGGCAGCGGCATTGCCGGGTCCTATGCTAATTCCGTGTTTACTCTTCTGACAGATCACCCGGCCCCGTTCGTCAGTTTCCGCCCCATTTTACGTTCCCACCAGCAGAACACAGGGTTCCCGTTCTCTACCTTCTCGCCAACACCTCTTTTCTGTTCGCTTTGGCTTGTTTCGCTGTGTTATTTTTGTGGTGTGTTTTGATAGTAAGCACCCTAATGGGTACTAAGTGGTATCTCCCTGTGGTTTTGATCTCCAGGTTCCTAGTGCTGAGTGATGCCGAGCATCTTTTCATGTGCTTGTTGGCTGTTCACGTGTCTTTGAGGACCTGTGTGTTTAGTCCTTTGTCATGTCTTTCTCAGGTTATTTGTCTCTTGATGCTGAGTCGTGAGGATTCTTTGTGTATGCTGGGTGCTAGACCTTATCAGATCCTGCGGTCTGCCGGTACTTTATTCCCTCTGCTCTCCTGCTAGCGTCCTACGTACAAAAGTGTTAAATTTTGACTGAGTCCAGCTTCTCTCTTTCCCTTTGTTGCCTGTGCTTTGATGTCATCCCCAAGAAGTCCTTGCCAAGCCCAGGGTCTGCAAGCTTCTCCTCCCCCCCCCCGTGTTTCCTTCTAGGTCTTATTGTTTTAGCTTTTATATGGAGGCCTTTGATCCATTTTGAGTTTATTTTTGTATATGATCTGAAGTAGGCGTCCAGAACCCTCCCTTTCGTGGGGCTGTCCAGTGTCCCAGCACTATTTGTTGGAAAGACCGTCCTTTCCCCCACTGAATGGTCTTGGCACCCTTGTTGACAATCATTTGACCCGGATGTGCAGGGGTTTATTTCTGGGTCCCTTTTCTATTCCACGAGGGTGCAGAGTGTGCCACTTTGCTTTTTACGCCAGTGCCACTTCGGTTCGATGACTGTGGCTTTGTGATAAGCTGTGGAATCAGAAAGTGTGAGCCCTTCTACTGTAATGTCTCCCCGCCCCCAATATTGTTTGGCCTATTCTGGGTCCCTTGAGATTTCACAGGAATTTTAGGATTGACTTTTCTGTTTCTGCAAAAAACATTATTGGAACTTGGACAAGGACTGCACTGAATTTGTAGATTACTTTGGCTCGTCTTGTCATCCTAGCAATGTGAGCTCTTCTGCAAGGGACGGTTTGCCAGAGGCCCGCTGCAGTGCGGCACCTGAACCCCATCGGTGGCTTCTTGTCCCATTCTGAGCACTGGTCTGTCTTGTTCTTTGAGTGGACATGTTATCCATGTGTGGTTGTGGAACACTATACATTGGTCATTTGAAAAATACTGGTTCAGGGAGTCATGCAGATCTTCTTCTTCTTTTTTTTTTTTTTTTAAAGATTTTATTTATTTATTTGACAGAGAGAGATCACAAGTAGGCAGAGAGGCAGGCAGAGAGAGAAGGGGAAGCAGGCTCCCTGCCGAGCAGAGAGCTCGATGCGGGGCTCGATCCCAGGACCCTGGGATCATGACCTGAGCCGAAGGCAGAGGCTTTAACCCACTGAGCCACCCAGGCGCCCCTCATGCAGATCTTCTAAATGGTACCGTGTTTATTGTATGTCGTAAAAAAAAAATCACATCACCAACAGATGCTAAAAAGTCTTTAAAAAATAGGAGATTGTGAAGCTCATGGTGGCAGATAAAAATTTTTTAAAATCCCCATTTGTAGCTGGAAGCTTCCGATCACCACCGACAGCAAGTGCTCTTGGCGGTTTTCTGTGAGGTGAGAAGCATGTTTCGCTCACTCGTGGGAACTCCGTGCTGGACGCCAGGCGTGAGTGACCGCTGTCCGCTGTCGTCTCTGGGAAAGTGGTCCTCCACTGAAGTGCCCTTCTTCAAACAGCAACCACAGGGCGGTCTGCAGCGGAGATCGATCCTCGAAACATGCAGGGGTTGGGGGTACTGACGCCCCCCCCAGTAAAAAATCCACATGTAATTTCGACTCTCCCCAAACTTAACTCCTGATCGTCTGCTGTTGAGCAGAAGCCTTGCTGATAACATATATGACCATGTTTCGTATGTTATATAAATTCTGTGCTGTATCCTTATGATAAAGTGAGCTGGAGGAAAGAAAATGATGTTAATAAAATCATAAAGAGGAGGAAGTTCATTTACAGCACTGTACTGTAAGTATTGGAAAAACCGTGTGTATGAGGGACCCGTGCAGCTCCCACCAGTGCTGTTCGGGGGGCGACTGTGTGTCTTGCCAGTATGTTTGCCTAGTCGATGGCTTGGCTTTGCGTTTAATCGTTGAAGTAGAATTCACGTTCCCTAACATTGACTGTATTAAAGAGCGTGAGTCAGCGCTGCTCAGGATACTCTCCAGATTGTGCAGCTATAGCCCCTGACTCCAGAGCATTTGCAGGACCGTCAGAAGGAGTCCTGTACCTCTCAGCAGCCACGGCCCACTCTTCTTTCCCCGGTCTCTGCAACCACCGGTCGGCCTGCTCGGACGGTTCATAGGGATGGAGTCCGACCGCGTGGCACGCTCGCGTCCAGCGGCATCTTTGCAAGGGTCACTCTTCTTGTAGCATGTCTCTACTTGGTGACTCTTTGTGAGTGAACAGTACCCTGTGGGATGGATGGACCACGTTTTGTTTGTCCTTCATCAGTCGATAGACGTTCGGGTTGTTTCCGGTTTGGGCTCTTGTGAGTCGCAGTGCTCCGAGCGTTCTCGCACGGGTTTTTGTGTGCATCTGCGTTTTCAGTCGTCTTGGGTAAAGACCTGGAACGGACGTGCTGGGTCATAGGGCGCTTCTTTATTTCCCTTTGTGAGGAGCTGCCAGACCGTTTTCCACCGTGGTTGCGGCATTTCATGTCCCCGTCCGCCGTGCAGCGGGCTTCAGCTTCTTCACTGCCTCCCTCCAGTGCGTGTACCTGCGTGTCTCCGTGACCATGGCTGTCCTCGGGGGCGTGGGGTGCTAGCTCACTGATGCATATTTGTGTTTCCGCTGAGTAGACTTGAGTGCCACACATGACAAAGGGACAGCCGTGACGGATAGTGCAGAAAAATCGCGGAACATTAACAGCAAAATACGCAGCAGCCAGCATCAACCCCCGGTGGGGTAGGGGTCGTGGGGCTCAGAGTTGCCACATGAGAGCGTTTGAAGTGTCCCCTTCTCAACAATTAGGACACAGACAAAGAAACAAAGTGTCTCTCAAACACAGGGAGAACAATCAGTAGAAATAGAGGCTATTAATCCACGGAAGTTATAAACAAGGACCAAGTGGAAATTCGGCAGTTGAAAAGTACCCTAACTGAAGGGAAAATGCCTTAGGTAAGCCTGGCCGTGGGTCTGAGCAGTCGGAAGGGAGAATCCGCGAGGGAAGACAGGTCAGTTGTGGTTGTCCGCTGGGAGGAGCGGAGAGGAAGGGAGGAGGGAGAGCGGAGAGAGGACACCTCTCGCCTGCTCAGCACCGCACCCCCATCAGCGCTGCCAGAAGGGGGCACAAAAGGCACAGTTCCGGTAGGGAAGCGGACTGTCTGTGCAGGAGGTGTGGTTTGTGTACAGAAAATGCTAACACGCGCGTGCGCACATATACACACATGCACACACACGCACACACGCACATGTGTGCACACACACAGACACATGGCTCTGAGGGCTAGGCCCGAGTCCAGCATCTCAGACATTGGGGGTCTCCTCACGCTGGTTCTGCACAATCTCATGAAGATGGTCGTCCTGAGACATAGTCTGCTGGTCTCTCATCACCTTCCTGTCATTGGTTGCCACGTGGACAACCCGCTTTCTGGGTCAGTTGTGTGACTCCTGACAGAAGCTCGTCAGACCCTTCTCGCTTGGAAATAGTCGGTCGTGGCCCACTGCTGCCATTACGTCTCTGACGTCATAGTGAACACTCGATGCTGTTTTTTGATTTTGATGAAATCCCGTGTATCAGTTTTTCCCTTTATGGGAAGAGGTTTTTGTGCTTTACGGAGTGTTCTGCCCCTTCGTGCCTGAGAATGAATTTTCCTGTGTTTTTTTCCTAGAAGCTTTCTGTTCTAATCTTTCATGTGCGGCTGTGTGATCCATCTTGTGTGCAGCCTGAGGCTAGAGCCAAGGGTCTGTTTTTTAACCCCTGTTTTGATCAGGTTCAACACTGATTTTGGAGAAGTCACTCCTTTTCCTTTGCGGCCAGAAAAAGGTGGTGTGCTCGCGGCGGTCTGCAGTCTGCGTCTGGCCTCTGTTCTTGATTGCCGTGGTTCTGTGCTAAGTCTTGAAGTGGGGCAGTGCAGGTCTCCTACATTGGTTTTCCTTTCTTTTTTTAAGTAGGCTCCACGCCCAGCATGGAGCCCAGCGTGGGGCTTGATCTCACAACCGTGAGATCAAGCCCAACTGGACCGCGATCAGGAGTCGAACGCTTCACCACCTGAGCCACCCAGGCGACCCTGTTTTCCCTTCTTAAGATTGTTAACGGTTGAAGTTTCTCTTGGTTTTCTGTGTACATTTTAGAGGTAGATCATTAGCCTCTGCAAAAACCCTGTTGTGATTTTTTTACTGAGTTTGCATGAGTTTGTGGATCAATTTGGAGAGAATTGATGTCTAGCGACACTGACCCTTGTAGTTCGTGGTCTGTCTCTCTATTCATTTCAGTTTTTGCTGCAGTGTTTTGTAATTCTAAATAGAGGGATCTTGTAGGTTGTATTTATTCATCTGGAGGTGTCAAGTATTAATTGAAGGAGGAACCAGTAAGGTCTCAAAACTGGTTCAAAGGAGAATTTAAAGTGCTGTCTATTTATTTTCGAAGGGGGATCTCATTACAGCAGTTTGGAAGACAGACGAGTTCAGCCGTGGTCCCAGCGCGTCGTCGGGAACCGCAGAGAGCACTGTGCCAGGAGCCGGGCGGTGCTATGACCGTGCTGCCTGCGCGCCCCCTCCGGAAAGGGCACGCTGTTCGTGTTGCCGTGTCTGTGTCTTGAAGCTGTAGTGATAGGAAACAGGGATTAATTGGCACAAGGAGGCCAGCCCCGGGAGACCGTCAGTGTCTGCAGTGCAGGAAGAGCCGCGTTCACAGGAGAGAAGGCGTATTTCTGGGGGTGGTGTTTGCGTTACTGTCTGTTTTCTTCCACTTACCAGTTTGTACCGTAGCTCAAAGATGACGGGAGTGAGAAAAAGCCTTGAGGGGTAGGGAGAAAGGATACCAAGTTCCCTTGTTCCCTTTTCTCATTGAAGGTTTGCCTCCTTCTTTGTGATGATAGCAGTCTCGAAGCAAGCAGATTGTTTCTGGCTGGTGTCCACAGGTTTGACCTGATAGCTGATGTGGGTTCCCCTAATGAAGTATTACTGAGTACACTCAGAGTATTAGTGCGACACGGAGGCCTTCTCTCTGGCCTGCAGAGCCCTGCAGCTGTGCGGTCGTACCCGGGCACAAAGTGAACTTCTGTGGACACTTAGATAGGAAATCTCGGGTTGGACGTTTACAGGCTTTCTGGGGCATCTCTGGGGCAGATCTCACCTGCTGTACCTGTAGATTTGGGCGAACTCCTCTTTCCCGAGGCCCCCGGATAGCCTGAGTTTGCTGGCATTCTGGGGCGTGGCGTTACGGCCTGTGAGCTGGGGGCTGGGCTGTGTTCCCGGGGCTCGTTGGCATTGCCTATCGAGATACAGTCATCCTCTGACCCCGACAAGCGGTTTGCTGCGCTCGGCTGTGTGAGCGCTGCTGTCAGATGGGGACGCCCCAGGCAGGGCGCTGCTTGTCCGCTCGTGCCGTTCCGTGCTCTTCAGAAAGCAGAGACGTTGTACCCGTGCTGCTGGGAGAAGGAAGAAGGCTCTGTCGCAGTCTCCGGATCTCGAAGGGCAGTGAGGTCAGACAGCATTTGCAAATTTCATTTCTTATCAAAGCCAAGTTCACTAAATTGTTGTAGGTCAGAGAGCTTATGAAGGAACTGAGAAAGTAGAACCTTCAACCGCCATCCACAAATAACCTTGATAAAGCGTCCCTCTTTAGTTCATTAGTTTTGTGTAAAGTAGTTCTTACCCTGTGACATTTTGGGTTAGCTGAAGTCTGAAGTCATCTGCTCTTGACTAAGGATGAGGAAATCCCGACTCAGTTTCCTAATGCGTCTGGAGATGCCACCTCATAGCCTGTCCCCTGCGTCTGTGCACCGTGGGGCCAGGAACACGGAACGCCTGGCTCGCTGCTTCTCCGTGAGCCCGAGACTGTCCTCCTCTGGGGGAGACACGAGCTCTGGCCTGGGGTGCACCTCCAGCTTCCAGACGGGCCTCAGACTGAGACAGAACTGTCCGCAGAGGACAGAGGCTTCGTGAACCTGGCTAACTTGTGTCGGGTAATTCTCACCGCGAAACATCTGATGAGGTTATTATAAGTAAGAATAATGCTGCAGAGGAGGACGTTGGATTGTTTCTGTGGCCGAGATGAAAGGCAGTGTTAAAAAATGAGAGATCTCTGTTGGGCTCATGATTAATCCTGTTTTCAAAGGTGTCAGTGGGTATTAACATCTGACTCATCAGAATGGGCGAGCATGACGGTCAGAGAGAACCTCCTTTTGGTGGAGCAAATAATCATCCTGACACAGAATATTCGGGGAGTGTACCGGAGACCAGCAGAAGAAGAGATTGTGTCAGTCTGGAATGGAGCTCCGCCATCTTTATTTTTGTGCAACTCCATGGTCACGTCTGGGAGCCGTGGCCTGGAAGGTTCTGGACGCGCAGGGAAGAGGTGCCGCTGTGGCTCCTGAGCGGTTCCCGTCACAGCGGACCCCAGCGTGGCTGGCGCCACCTCGTCACTGCCCGGCACCAGGCACCGTGCCCGTGGGACTCTGACGCCACGGACGCGGTGCAGCTTGGAAGGGAGTTGTGATGAGTGTTTGTCCTGAGGAGAGACCTTCGTGGGACGCAGGGGCACGGGCAGATCTCCCCGGGCTTCCGTGGGAGCCTGTGGTTTCCGGAGTCCTTCCCCTAACCCTGGATTTGGACAGAGTCACAGAGAAGAATTCTGCCGGTTGGACAGCTCTCACCTTGGAGCTCACCGCTTACTGCCAGGGCATGTCTTTCTACGGAGAGACCTTGCATACCTTTGGCCAAATTGAATCTTAAATATTTTATAGTTTTGGTGCTATTTTGAATACAACTTTTTTTTTTTTTAAGATTTTATTTATTTATTTGACAGAGAGAGAGAGATCACACGTAGGCAGAGAGGCAAGCAGAGAGAGAGAGGGGGAGGCAGGCTCCCCGCTGAGCAGAGAGCCCGATGTGGGGCTCGATCCCAGGACCCTGAGACCATGACCTGAGCCGAAGGCAGAGGCTTTAACCCACTGAGCCACCCAGGCGCCCCTTGAATACAACTTTTAAAAAATTTTACTTTCCAGTATTTGCTGCTAGTCAGTATGTAAGAAACGTTATATAGTTTTTTGTACACTGACTTTGTATCTTACACTCCGCTAAAGCTATTCCTAGTGCCAGTGGGTTTTTTTTTAGATTCTGTGGGATTTCCTATATGAATAATAGTGCTGTGTGCAAATAAAGACAGTTTCACTTCTTCCTTTTGATCTCTTTGCCTTTTATTTCTTCCCTTGGATTGTTAACCGGCAAGGGCCGCCAGTACTGTCTGGGACAGCAGTGGTGATGCCTCGCTTTCGTTCAGTCTTTGGGGAAGACGGTCAGTATTTCACCGTTAAGTGTGATTTTAGTTGTAGGGTTTTCTTTTTTTTTTTTTTTAATAGTTACTAACTTTTTTAAACGTAGAAAGTTTAAAGGAGAGAACGGTTTCCTAGGACATAGGAGAGCATAAAACGGCTCGCTGTTGTGGTGTGCAGAGACCTCCTTCACACCTGGAAAGGGACCCGTGCCTGTGGGGAGGCGCCCAGGAAGTACCCCGGTGCCTGGTCCTTCCAGCCGGCGGTAACCAGTCTCAGCAGTGTTGTTTACGTCCTTAGACTTCCGGCTTCTCGTGTGTACGTGTGTGTGTTTCCCGATGTAGCACATATCCCAGTGCACTGAACACACAGGTGCACAGTGGTGATACGTCACGCGTGCTCATCGCGACAGGTGCGCTCTTAGTGCCCTGGACCTGCCCCCCCGCCCCCGCCCACCGCCTCTGCGGCCCCCACCAGCTCTCTGTACTTAAGACCTCTGCTCAGCCATGGGTATTTACCCAGAGGAAACTCTCAGAACACTGGCTTGAAAGGATCCGTGCGCCCCGGTATGTGTCGCAGCGTTGCGTACCCGAGGCAAACTGGGCCTGCCGGTAGACGGGTGCATGCGGAACATTCCTCAGCCATTAAGGAGGATGAAGTCTTGGGCTGTGCGACCGCGTGCACGGAGCTGGAGGGTGGACTGTGGGTTCATTTTCATAGTGTGCAGTGATGATGTTTGTTATTTCTTCTCGGTGTTGCTCATTCATGCCTTCTCTTTTCTTCATCAGTAGAATGTCTAGATGCCTATCAACTTGGTCGGACTTTTTGAATAACTAGTTTTGACTTTGTTGGTTCTGTGCCATTTTTTTTCTGTTTCCTCTCTTTTCCCTTCTTTGGGTTGACTCTGCTGACTAGCCTTCCAGGTGACTGTGGGCACAGCCAGGGCTGAAGCTGCTGATGGCCCAGCTGCTCACGGGCAGCAGCCCTGGGCTCTGGGCGCCCCCTCCGCGCCTTGCCTGGGCCACCACGACAGCAGCCCAAGGCCTGTGACTGGCTGGCTGGCAGCTGCACGGGCTGGGGTTCAGAGGGCGGCGAGGGTGCGAGGGGAGGCAGATGGACAGCATCTGCTTGTCTCCTTCCGAGGCCCATTGCAGCCGCAGTGAAGACCGTGTGGAAGGCAGAGCTCGGGAAAATGGGGACAAGGTGGAAGGAAGTGACAGCGCTGTGTCGGGAGGCTGGACGAGTGTGGCAGAGCTGTGATGAACGCAGCCCTCCTGAGACAGAGCACAGGGCCGGCAGGGCAGCGGGGGAGCCGAGCTGGCTGGACGGACACCCCCGCGTTTCCCGGAAGCACGGCAGCTTCCCGCCCCGTGCCTGGAGTGGCAGTGACCGATGCAGAGGAGAAGAGTACTTGGAAGTCGTCTTCCAAGGCCAGCAGAGCCCTGCTCTCCTCCTCAGGGCAGTGCGGTCAGCTGCCCGCCTTCAGCCCAGCACACGC
>CM052890.1:1005891-1048331 GCA_028534135.1 Potos flavus | reverse complement strand
GTGCTCCCCGAAGCCCACTGCTCGGGTGTGCAAGATGACGGCTGTCCTCCTAGCCCACGAAACTGCCTGCGGGGCTCACGTGTGGGGCGGACGTGCCCTTCCATGTCCAGCTGCGTCTGAGCCCCCGCTCGCTGCCCTGTTCGAGCTTCTGGCGGAAGTGGGCTTTGGGGCCCCTATGTAGCTGCCTTTTTGAATGTTTAAAGTGTTCACGAGATCAACTTTTGTAGAGATCGACGGAACAGGGAGAGAAAATTGTGGCGTTTGTTTGAAAGGTTCCGAGAGCTTTTTTTAGCTCAGGCAGTTCAAAGAGCGCCTCTTGTTAGTCAGAGGAATATTCTAGCATCCCTGGGGTGGTCACACTGGCTTAATTGGGACCCGGACTGCTTTGAAGTCCTTTTAATCCTGCCTGAGCTGGGGGAAGGAATTTGAAGGCAGCAACTGTAAGTCTGAAATTTCTTCATTTTATTTACATGTGTCTGGGGACTCGTGTAAGTCGTTTCCCTGAAGCGGTTAAGCCGGGTTGCTGGCCAGTGGACGGCAGCATCTAGGGCCTCGCCGGGCGCGGTCGGGTGGCCGCTGCTAACCATGGCCGGGAGTTTGCTGTCCTTGCAGCTGTCCCCTTGGACGGTCCCCACGTGCGGGAGTCTGTAGTCGTGGCGAAGTCACGTAAGGAGGGACCTCGGGACCCCGACAGTGCCGACCTCATTGACCGAATCCCCTGCCGCAGGCCTCTCGAAGGGGAGGTTGGACTGCAGCCGCCGGAATTCCAGCCACAGGCTCGTTCCTGTGGAGGGATCCGCAGCGGCCTGTCACGGTGGGTCCTCACCTCCTGCCTGTTCCCCCTGCCCCTTGTTCCTTCCCTTCCCGCCACCACCCGCAGAGTGGCTGTATGGACTCCGACTCTGTCCTTCAGCTCCCGTCTGGCTCTGAAACACAGCGGGTGCTCGGGATGCTGGCTTGTCTTCAGTTTGTAAACGTTTGCAATGTTTTATACGTGGAAGAGCACGTCTTTAAGGAAACGTGTGTCCCCATCTCTCCAGCCTCAAGTCACGAAAAACAGTGGCCACTCCGAAGCCTAGAGGGGGCCCCGTCCTTCCGGAGCTGGCCTGGCCCAGGCGGGGTGCTCGCCGGGCCCGAGAAGCTCCTGTTTCTGCCGGCGCACGCGCGACTCCGACTCCTTCATTCCGTGTCGTGGCGGCTGATGACGTGTAAATGTGGGAGGTAAACCGTGTTTCCGTGAAAACACCGTCGAACGCTTGGGAAAGCCTCACAGAACTGCTAGCACGTGGCTGCTGAGCACAGCGACCCGCCGAGAGATAGACGGGGGTCGGAAGCTTTTGGAAGGTTGCAGGTGTCCGTGTTCAGGAAACAAAGCCGAGGTCGTGGATGATGGTTCGTGGTGTCTGTAAAAAACGTAAGGTGGAACTCAAGTTCGAGACCCACATTCGAAGTCTGCAGCTTGGGGGTTGGTGCATTTGTACCAGTTACCGTGTTTGCAACGCCCGCGTGTGGGGTCAGCCTCCTCCTGGCACCCGTCTGCCGCGCTCGGCACGCAGGTCGGGCTTCCTGGCACCCGTAGCCGAACACGGTGGGTGGATGGCCTGCGATTGTTCCATTGTAAGCGGCCGTGATTAGACTTCCACGCGTTGACCTATTGTGGGATAGAGCTAACTCCGCAACCTAAGTTTACCGCGCTGAGTAGTCTAATGCTTCCCAGTTTTCATCCTGTCCTACAGATGTTCTTGTCTTGTTTGTTCTTCTAGACCTTTCTTACGCATCTGTAAGCCAGCTCAGCCGTGCTTGCCGATGTCCTGTCCGTTCTGTCAACAGGTGGCCCGGCGCTCCTGTTCTGCTCCTTTTTTCTCTAGCAGAACATTTTCGAGACCTTCCCGCATTAGCGTATGAAAAGATTCTTCTTTTCTCTTTCAAACAGATTCCATTGTAGGGGTGGGCTGTGATTTATTTAACCAGTAATTCTAAACTTCTGATCCAGTGGTCTGAATTCCAGCTCCGGTTGGATACAGTTTCGTTTGTTAGTTATCGTTCTGCAAAGATAATGTGGGTTTTCATTTATTCAACTAATATTTATGGCCAGCCTACTGCCCCGTGCCCAGTGCCTTCGGAGGTTCGGGGCCAGTGTAAGAAACGGAACAAAGCATCAAACGGTGTGTGTGTGGAGTGGAACAAGTAAACAGGAGGGCGCTCTGTGAAGGGGCGGGTGTGGGGCACGGGGACAGAAGCTCGGGGACAGAAGCTCAGGCCGCGGCTGCAGGGTCGACCAGGGCGGTGGAGGCAGGCCCGTGGGAGACCTCGGGACGTTTGAGCAGGGACCTGAGAGAGCTGAGGGACATGCTGTGCAGGCACCTGGGGGAGCACGCTTCCAGAAGTGGGGTGTGCAGAGGCCCAGGGGGAGGGCCTGTGGGAGGCCAGGCCGGGCCGGCTTCGTGAGCTCTGCTGGCGACTTTGGCGCCACCCTGGCATCATGGCGGGAATGCGCTGCTCAGCTGGACTCGAGGCATGGGACCTCACTTAGATTTTAAAGTCCTCATAGTGGTTGCCGGCTTGCAAGTTGGTGCTTGGAGGCAAGGATGAGATGCAGGGGACGGGCCACGAGTCCCCCGGACGGTCACGGGACAGCTGGGATGAACGGAGAGGAACGGGCCAGGAGGAGCAGGAAGGTGCTCTCCAGCCAGGAGCTGTCCAGGCGGCAGGTGGGCAACCCTGGAATTCAGGACCCCAAGTGTGTTATTGAGGGTCCGACCCGGGGTGAGGGGGTGGGGAGCATGGGGCGGGTTGGGGTGGGGGCGAGAGGCACCCAGCAGGAAGAGGCCAGCGAAGGGGCTGGAGAAGGAGCGGACCGTCCTGGGAGGATGGGGAGGGCCGAGGGGTGTGGGTGCAGAGGTTCTCAGCAGCCCTGCCTGGAGGGGAGGGAGGGCACAGGGAGGGAGGATACCATGCTGACGACAGTGGGGCTGGGGCTGAGGCTCCAGCAAGCGGGGGGCGGGACGTGCAGACCCCTCTGGGAGTTCTGCTTGGGCGGAGGGGGCCTAAGGGAGGGTTGTCTGTGGGCAGGAACTTGTCAGGCAGGCAGTGTGACGGTGGGGAGAGAGGCCTTTGTTTCCGCGTGAGAGCATCCTGGATTGGTTGTGGGGGACCGCTGCCGTGGGATGGGGGCCCGTGGGTACGGGCAGAGACCCCATCTCTTAACTGCCTGCCGCTCTCCGTGGGGAAAGAGCCGCCTGTTCTGTGTTTCTCTGGGAAGACAGGCAGCTTTATGAAGATGTGTGGATGGCTGCCGTCTGCCATCTGCCACGTGGCCCACGTGTCACGGAGGAGGGAGAGGGACAGGTGACCTTTGAGGGTGCCTGTGGCGTCAGGACCATCAGCGGTCCCTTCCTCTGGAGTGTCTGATGTCCAGCTCCGTAGCCACAGGACTGGGTGCGGCAGGGACAGCCACGGAGGGCGACCCCCATCAGAACCTGGCCTGCGTCCAGGTCACAGGGAAGTCAGCCTTCCCTTGAGGAAAACAGGTGCTGCTTTCCCCATCTTGAGACAGATGCCACGTCTTGTCTTAAGTCAGCACTTGGTGACAGCATCCCTCCCGCCCTCCCACAGCTGTGCCCCATCGTCAAAGGAAACCTGATTTAGCGGGACGTCCCATCGCCCCTGTGGCTTTGCGGTCCTGAATGTCTGTTCTCGTTTTGGGTGTAAGCCAGCTTTCGTGGTGCAGCGTTTTCTCATCCTGGTCCTGCATACTTTCTGCGGGGGGTTTGTCCCCTTGTCGTAGGGCCCCCTGCCTGGCCGAAGCCACCCCCGGGAGCCGGGGCCTGGTGGGCTTTTTCCCGGGCAGAGTGGTTCCCTGCAAGCAAGCTTGAGCTTCATCTTAGAAGCCGGAGTCCTCCGGATCTCCCGAAACGGGGACTTCGGGCGCCGACGGGAGACCGGGCACGCTGGCACGAGCCTCAGGAAGAAGAGCTGCTGGGCGGACGGCCTTTCCTTGAGCGCGCCCCGCGGGGTGACCCCCCCAGACCCCCACTGCGCTGCGCACAGCTGAGTCGGCGTCAGAACTCAGCTGCAGAGCGAACAAAAAGACGTTTTCCCTCTTGAAAGCCCACCAGTCAGAGTTAAAAGGCTTCGCAGCTGAAGCCAGCGTTGTCAGCAGCAGCTGTCACAGCGTGGGCTGCCGTGGGGACTGTCACTCTCCTGTCATCTCCGAGTCCAGGATCCGGAGGCCCTCTGAAGGCCTTCCACCTTGTGGTGTGTGAAGTGCGAGTTTGGGGATGGGTTGACCTTCCTGAGTGCCCCCGTGCTGTGTGTGGGCCAAGTGCTGCCCGCCGAGAGCAGCCCCCGGTAAACATCTCCGAGTAGCTGTGGCTCGGCGACAGGCCCGGAGGTTTCTGGAGACTCGGCGCGTCCTGCCCGTCAGAGGTGCTTGGGCCCCGGGTCCATGACCTGATGCCGGTGAAGCCTGCAGTGGTTCAGTAATCCGTCCTCCTGTGTCCCGGGAGCTGCCCGTGTTCGCGCTGGGCACTCGCGACGGGGGCTGGCGCTGTGGGCATGGCTCTCGGGTCCCTGGCTCCCAGGGCTTCTCCCCCCCTTGTCTCCCACCGCCGCCTCTTCCAGACGCCCTTCTCCCGTTGTCCCCGCCCTGGCTCGCGCTGCACTGGGCCCACGCGGGCACCCCCGGGTCCCGTCAGCCTCCCCGCTTCTGCCCTCCAGCTGCGCATTTCCAGCGGCTCTTTGCATGTAGTTAGCACCCTGCATGGGGGGTCTTTCTACTTTTTTTTTGTACTCCGATGTGGAACACAGATTCTTATCATAAGTTAGAGGTCCCTTTGATTGGCGCCGCTGGTCTTGGCCCTGACCTGGAGGTGCCCCCGGCATCCGTTCGGGGTGAATCTTTTCAGAGCGTGCTCTGTAAATACACGCCTCTGTCGTCGGCATGTTTTCTTTGAGCCCGAACTTGTGACGTTGTTGGTGCAGGTTTGGGGACGCTGCGCTCGAGCTCTTTCCTTGAGCACCTGCCAAACATACCTGGTCCTTTGGGAGGAGGAGGGAGTGCTTCTGGAGGAAGGGCTGGGCAGCTGCCTGCAGGCCAGGGGTCCAGAAACAGTTGTCCTCGTCCCCATCCTACGGGCTCCTCCTTGCCTGTGTATCACCTGTGCCCCCCGCAGTGCCGCCTGCACCCCCCTTTCCCTGAGACACACCAGGCATCTTGGCCCTGCCTTCCGGGGCCCTCGTCTTCTGTCCTCTGTTTTCAGTGCCCAGACCCGTGTAAGTTGGAGAGCGCGGTGGAGAAACACACACAGACGTGACGTGTGACACTGTGCACGTACGCACGCGTCTGCCTCCTTTGCCATCATCGGTCAGGCCACAGGGGAGGGGGACCTGGGCCTCCAGAACGGCGGGTCGTCTCTCCGGCCCCCATGCGCTGTGCACAGCCCGCCCGGGGGCCCTGACCTATGTGATGAACCTGGGGAGATCTGAGTGGCTTCCTACGCCCAGCCCAGCCTTCGTGAACAGCCGGGACGCCAGTGGGAGAGCGTGGGGCCCGGGTCCTACAGTAGTGTTCCTGCGGCCGCTGGGCTAGGAGAGCGGAGGGCCCCTGGGCTCGGCCCACGAGCCACCCTGGGAGCCACCTCGGCAGATGTGCAGTCTCCCCGGCTCAGCCCCGGTCACTGGTCCCCAGCTCCCCCGCTCAGAAGTACGGTTTAAGAGAAACTTGAGATGTTCTCACCACAAATTATGGAGACTCTGGAGGGTGAACAATCACAGGGCTCTGCCTCTGTCATGGGGGCCTGGCTCTTCCCACCCGTGTTCTCCCGCTGTCCACACAGGCGCGCTGTTTGTCTAGTCAATCCGGCTTTCCGCTTTTGCTCTTCTCAGTGTGCGTGTTTTTGTCGTCAGAAGACCCGCATGTGTTAGCATTTCAAAACGCTGCTCCCGTCACCTCCCCTTCCTGTTCTCACGTGTGTGCCTCGTGGCGCGAAAGCAGTCTGAGTGTGGCCGATGGCCGTGTGACGCAGGCACGCAGCTGTCAGCTCCGTGCTCCGCGTCCCCGTCACAAGGGACAGGTCATGGGAGGTCATGGCCTAATCTTCTGGGATTTTTTCAGATTTGCACCAAATTCTGGAATCGAATATTTGCCCGTCAAATTGACAGAGAACCTCAGAGAGCGTTTTCTTTTCTTTTCTTTTTTTTAGAAGATTTTATTTATTGATTTATTCACGAGAGAGAGAGAGAGGGAGGGAGAAGCAGCCTCCCTGCTGAGCAGGGAGCCCAATGAGGGGCTCGATCTCAGGACCCCGGGATCATGACCTGAGCTGAGGGCAGATGTTTAACCGACTGAGCCCCCCAGGCACCCCGAATGCCATGCAGTTTAATGTACTGATGACTTATTTGGAGTTGGATCTTGTATTCCTCATTTATACAGTGGGACGTCCCCCATCACTGTCAGTGTCACCTGTGTCTCGTCCTTGTTTCACCTGCAGCGGTACGTGGGTTCCTCATATACCTTACAAAACGGTTGTAAAGGCTCCTGCGTCCCCCAACGCCCGCGCGGCTAGTGGGTATGCGAGGCTCGTCGGGCGGCTGAGGCGCAGTGTGCCTGGGTCCTCGGGTTTTGGAAATCCCCTCAGAGGAGCCCCATCTAGCTGGCGAGTCAGCTTGCTGTTGTCTGGACGGTGACTGAACCCTCGCCGTTTCTTTCCTTGAAAGATGTCCCACCTCTTCCCCGTTTCCACGGGGAGAATGAGCCGGCGGATGGGAGACCCCTGAGTGTTGCTTGCTGGTTTTCTGTGCTTTGGGTTGTTAGGGGAAGTGGGGTTCCGGTGCTTGCAGGAGTGACTGGTCAGGGCATTCTGGATGCAGCCGGGGCAGAGCCGCAGGTGTCGGGCCGCACAGGCCACCAAGGGAAGGGCTGCGTGGTGGCGGTGTGCTTCCCGACAGCTGCAGGCCGGCTGAAGTGGGGGGCACATGGGCATCATGCCATGCGGTCTCGTCTTCTGGAATTGGGCACGTGGGGGAGGCAGGCCCTGCAGCCCACGTCCCTGCTCTGTGAGGAGGGGGTGGCTCATCTGAATGGTGGCCCCCGGGATTCGGGGGCTGGGACTGTGGCCAAGGACCAGCCCACTGGAGGGTCTGCTGCAGGCGTGTTGGCCAGATGTGCGTGGCTGTGGTCTGTGCGGGGACGCTCCGGGAGGGGCGGTGCGAGCTCAGGTGACCCAGGCTGCGGACGTCCTGTTCCTCAGGCAAGAGGACGGGGTGTGCGTGGCCGGTCTTCTCTCTGGGGAAGGGGTGGGAAAGTCGGCTTGCTGCTCTGTTGATTCGAATGTGGAGCCGGGCCCCTTGATGGTTCCCCAGCTGTCCCGCGCTCCTTGGGGGTCTGAGGTCCTCTGTGTGCGTTGCACTGGAGGAGCGGAGACCCCAGTGTCCTGGGCACGGCCGTGTGTGTGTATGTGCTTGTGTGGGGGCGGCCTCGAGTGCACCGGCCTGGGCGGGGTCCCCGGGGCCGCGGGTGCCCCACCGACAGCAGGATGGAACATTTCAGAGTGCGTGTTCACTTCACTCCTCTCCTGGTTCGAACCATTCCAGTTTTCTCTCATTATGAAATTGTTTAAGTTCAAATTACATTGACTTCAGAGGAGGTTGGAGAGCCTGGGTGAAAGTGAGTCTGGCCGTCCACTGTGTCTAACTCCTGGCTTTTGGGGCCGAACTTGGACCCCAGGGCACGAAGCTTGTTTCTTCATTGGCGTCACGTGCTCCTGAGTCTGCCGATTGGCCTCCAGGTTCCCGGAAGGCGTCTGCTTGGAGGGGAGTGCAGGCGACCTGCCCTCGGTGAGAGCTGCCCCTTCGGTCACCGAGAACCCTCAGAGACCCAGTGGTCATCCGCTGCTGGGTCCTGTCCCTGGGCCCTTCCCCCCGCTCGGGCCTGAGCAGATGTTCCGGGCCGGGAGGTGCAGCACCCGCCTGCCTCCCCCGCGAAGCGAGGGCCGGGCCGGGGGCTGTGCCGACGTGGCCGCGCACGGTGCTTGCTGACTTGTTCTCGTTAAACTCATCCCGTGGATTTAGTAACCGTTCGCGTACCCCCCGTGCCTGGGTGACACACAGAAACAACAAATTGAACATCTCTAGAACGTTTCAGGAAAAAGTATGTCTTGGTTTGAAAAGATTTATTTTTGTGTCCGTATTTTTAACTCCCCGAGGTTGGAAAGCTTGAGGAAGCTCCAAGAAGAATGGGAGCCGGCATTCAAGGCTGGCTCAAGCCCTCCCTGTGCTGGATTTCAGCGTCGCCCGGGGTCCTTACAGCTGACCGCATGGTCTGGGGAGGAGCGCAGGGAGGAGTCTCTCCTCTGCCCATGGTGCCTTCAGGCCCAGCGAGGGGCTGTTTCTCAGGCGGCCGGGAGGGGTGTCTGTGAGGGCATCTGCAGGGGGGAAAGCCGGGGAGCATCTGCGGGAGGGGTGTGGGAGCAGTCGGGTCACGTGGGTGTTATGGGCCACAGACGGGTCACAGGTGCCACGAGCTCCTGTTCTAGGGACGCAGACACTGAGAGACCCTGTGGCGGATGCAGAGTGGGGCAGGCGGGATGGGGAGCGGCCTGGGGGTGTGATGGGAGGGTCCCTATTCCAGGGAGTGCTGACTGTCCTGAGACCTCTTGAGGGAAGAGCCCCGCGAGCACAGGGTGAACTGACACAGAGCTTGGTGACACTGGGGCGATCTGTCCGTGTCCAGAGGCAAGGCCGTGGGAAGCGGACCCCTGGGGCCTGGTCCTGCGGTGCCGTTGGAGGCCAGGGAGAGGGCCTTCGGACTCTGTAGTGACTGGTAGCTGCTCCTGTGGCTTTGTCACAGCCCCCGTGGCTCCATCAGTGACGAGGAGGCTGTGGCGCCTCCCACTCGTGGCCTCGTGTGGCCCCAGGCTCGGTCCTTAGGCCTGGAGCTCACCTGCCACCTGTGGGCCAGGGAGCCCCGGAGCTTGCGAGCCGTGCCCGCTGCGCTGGGTGTCATGGTAGTTTGTCGCGGTGTTGCCGGCGCACGTTCTGCTGCGTGCTGGTGTCGGGTTCGGAGGGGTCAGACGGCGGCCTGGCACTGCTCAGGGAGGAGTTTCCTCCTTTGCGAGGTGGCGACAGGGCCGCGAGGCCGCTCTGGATGCAAGCAGATGGGCAGCGTGGAGCGGCGTGAACACGACAGGGCGTCGTCCGTGGGGGTGTCCGCCGTGGCCTCTCTCCCGTTGCTGGTTCCAGGGAGACGGGCACAACGACCTGTGCCGACCTCCCCTCCCCTTCTCCGCAGGGTCACGCTGGTGGCTCACCGTTGACCGGTTCTTACAGCTGAAATGAAGTTGTGTCAAATAAGAATCATTTACCCGATGTTACGCAGCCAGGGGACCCCTGCCGCGGTCGGAGCCCAGGTCGTGGTGCACGCACGGTGCCCCCAGGCTCCTCGGCGGCTGGCCCGGTCTCGGCGGCCGTCCTGTGCAGAATGAGGTCCCTCCGGGGAGTGGCTGACGCCGCCGTGTGTTCTTGATCCCGCAGGACCCCGGAAGACCTGTCCAGGTTTGTCGTCGAGCTGCAGCAGCGCGAGCTGGCCTTGCAGGACCGGAACAACACCGTCACCAGCAGGTAGGCCTGGCGGCCCGGCTGTGCGCGGGGGGGCGTGGATGTCCCCGGGGCGTGGCTCGGGAGCCGCTCCGCCTCACTGCTGCCTTGGCCTGAGTGGGCAGGAGCTGGGTCAGTCCGGGGTCGGGGGACAGGGGGCCCCACGTTTCTGCCCCATGGCAGTGACTGCCGAGGCAGCATTTGCTGTCGTCTCCGCCACGAGCCACGCCGCTCCTGCCTTCCCGGTGCTTGGGGGCCTTGGGAAGAATGTGTGCTGGGATCGGGGAACCCTGTCTTTGCTGTGGCGTGAGCTCCAGGTGACCTCCTGATGGCGTGGAACCCTGAGCCCAGGGCGGGAGCGCGTGCGTGTCTGCCTGTGTGTAGATCTGCGGGCTCAGGAAGGTCCCCGGAGAGGAGCAGAGGCCGCAGGTAGTGGGAAGACCTACCCTGGGGCCGCACAGTGAGGAAGGAGTCCCATTCCCTGGTGGGAGGCCTGGAGGCCGGCAGCTGTGTGACTTCTTGTAGGCTCAGTGTTCGGTCTTTGCTCCCAACCCCACGAGGCCAGCGTGTGCTCTGTCGTTATGCTGCATCTGGACACGACCCCACAGGGGAGGGGCTTGGTCCCACAGGCTGCTGCCACTCCATGCCCCGGTTGCAAGTCCTGGGTCCTCAGGCTGCCTGCGCTTTTGCCCTGGTTGGCTCCAAACCCAGGGTTTCCCTCCACACCCCACCCGTTTGAGGGTTTGCTAGAATGACTCAGAATTCAGGAAAATGCTTTATGTGGAATCGCTGATTTATTGCAAAGATTGCACTCCGAGCAGCCGAATGGAGGAGATGCCTGGGGTGAGGGGTGGGGGCGAGAGCTTCCGTGTCCTCTCTGGGTGCACCCCTGCTCGCAGCACCTCGGTGTGTTCCCCAGCTCAGAAGCTGGCTGAGCCCTGCGTTGGGGGGTTTTATGGCGTTTCCATGCTTAAGTCATGGGCTGTTGGTGAGGAGCGCAGCCATGAGGGGTGATTGCTTGCTCTGGCCCCTCCTGCAGCCCCTTGTTAGCTCAGACAGGACAGCGGGTGAAAGGTGCTTGTTAGCAGTCATGAGATGCTCCTGCCACCTAGGAAACCCCGGGGGCCTTAGGAGCTCACGGCCAGGAAAGGGGGCAGAGACCAAAAGCCTCTCCGTCAGGCTGTCCCGGGCTCTGCGCGTGTCTGCCTCCTTTCTCCGGTGCCGAGGAGGTTCCTGCCCAGGCTCGGGGCGACCCATCCGCAGGCCAAAGGACAGGCGTCTTTCTCGGGTCTCCGCTTTGGAACAAGGAGGCCTTTCCTGGGAGCCCTGCCAGTGGATGCCCCTCTGGCCTCGTAGGCCCAGGCACAGAGCAGCTCCAGGCGGGATGGGGTTGCCCGGGGCTGCGGCACTTCCCGGGGGGCTCTCTCCAGGGCGGTCAGCTGAGTGGGGTCGGGTTCCCCTGCGAGCCAGCGTGTCTGTGAGCGGCCAGCCTCTGCCTTCTGCGGACACAGCGTCTTAAGGATTCACTAGTAACCAGAGGGAAGGATTTCTTATTTTGGGGGTTGATGTCGCTTTGGAAATCGGCTTTTAGAAGCATCTGGTTATGTTAGACATAATCACGTCAATTTAGCTTAAAAATCTCAAACGATAAAGATTGCCTTTTGCTTTCAAAGCTACTGTCAGATGAAGGGGGTATTAAAAGTGATTTGAAATTAAAGCTTTTACATTTTTCCAGACGATGTTCTTCACTTTACTTTGCATTTGAAATAGAACGAACTGTTCGAGGAGAGGAAGCTTGTGTTCGTTTTTCTAAGGCCAAACCGTGAGGTGGCGAGAAGGCTGGCGTCCGTGTGCGGGGAGGCGGGGGGAGAGCTGCTCCGGCCGCAGGGCCCCGGCCTCCCGCTGGCTCGCAGTGGCGAGCGTGGAGCTGACCTTCCCTTCTCTGTTCTGGGACCGACCGTCCCCGCGCTGGCACCTCGTGCACGTCTCCAGAGCCCTGGGTCCCCTCCGAGAGCAAGCTCACGTGTGGCCGATGGCCGGGCAGGCCCCTGGGGAGGTGGCAGGGACCCTGTGACGCGAGGCCCTTCCTGACTGGCACGGAGAGGACTCGTGTGTGTGGCATCCTTCCCGCTGGCCGGCTGCCGGGCAGCTGCGGGGCCCGTGGGCTGGGGCCTTGTGTGGGGGGCCGGGAGCCCTGCTGAGGGCAGGACAGCCGACCCCATTCCCCGCTGACTGCGGATGCTGCGGGCCCCCGGGCAGCCTTCGGAGGAGGCTGTTGCTTGGCGAAGGGGACTTGAACGAATGGTGGGAGGGCGATCCTTGCTCCCGCTGCCCGTCCCTGTCTCGGAGAGGCGGTGCCCTTGGCCGTGCGTCTTCCCGGCAGCCCGCAGGTTGATGGCTTCTCGCCAGCCCCGAGGGGGACTTGACATCAGCGTACGGGTCATAATTCTTCACGGGCCTCTTTTCCTGCTGATTGTCCGCAGCATAGGCCATCCTCGCAGACTGTCTGGACTATGTTTAGGCCTTGTCGCCTTTGTCATCTCGTGTCTGTGTGAGTTATGGTGCTCTCAGGCTGTCCCGAGGCCAGCGAGGCCGGTGACGGCCACAGAAGGTTCATGATGACCGAGGACGTGTTCTCTGTGCATCGGGGTGGCACTCCCACTGGGCTTGGAGCTCGGGCTGGCCTACCACCGAGTCGCCGTGTGTCTGCAGACGGGGAATCAGCCTGTGCCTCCGGTCAGGACGAGAGAGGTGATAACGGTCACGGGACCGTTGAGCGCTAAGGAAGGAGGCTCTGTCAGCGTCGAGTAGAGTGTGCCTGAGGGGGACAGGGCGGGAGCGGCCTCTGGGGTAGTTGAGGGCATGATGGCGTGAGTCGTCTCCTGCCTGTGCCCGGAGAAGGCCCGGAAGGGGCTGGACTTGGGCTTGGGGTGCCGGACAGTGACGTCAGGTGAGAGAACAAGCCTGGGGGGCAGGTGACTGCGAAGCAGGAGGAACGGTGTGACCTTCTCTGTGTGTGGATGGAGGGTGCCTGGGAAATGGCCGTGGACCTGGCATGTTGAGGAGCCCGTGAGGCCTGAGACAGGTCGGAGAGGTTGTGGACCGTCAGGCGTGGGTGCATGCAGCGTCTCCTGTGGACTCCGCCCCGGGCCGTGGACACCCGAGCGCTGCCGAGGTCCCGCGTGGCCTGGAGCTCCCGCTCAGAACTCCAGCACCCGTCCCTGCGAGGCCCGATCTCCCCGCCTGGGGCTTCTGCTCTGACGCGTCCTGGTCGGCGAGGCTGCCCTGGCGCGCTCCTGCCGAGTTCCTCGTGTGCCCCGCTCTCGCGCCGCAGGCTTCCTGGGGCGGGGACGGCATGCCGCGCGCGACGGCGTCCCCGGTCCTGGCAGGGGACGTGGGGGAGTGCGTGTTGGCTGGAGGAATGAACGGACAGCGCGACTGAAGAGGCGCAGTGACGGACCGCTGGCTGGGTGAGCCCCGTGGGGCAGGTGTCAGTGCCGGCCCGTCACCGGGCCCCGAGCTGGGGGCCCCTGCTGGGCTGGCTGGAGCGCTTCCTGTCACAGGGTGGGCCCGGCTTCGCCTCGTCCATCCGCGCTCCATCCACCCTGTGCGGCGCTCCAGTTCCGGGTGCCCCGCGATCACCTGGCTGGCCTTCATTGGGACCAGCCCCACAGCTGCGTCCCCCTCCCCAGGTCTCACGCTGATCTTAGCCGTGACTGTCTGCAGGAGCGGGTCCCGGGGCTTTTCAGGGACGTGGAGCGGGACGCTGCCGGTCCAGTGGCTCCCGGTGCTGCTCGGTGGAAACGGGCTTCGGCGGGAGGTGTCAAGCCAGCCCGTGTCTGACGGCTCGCCTGCACGCACTCCTTGGTGGCAGTCTGTGCGGTGCGTCTGTTCTAGAGACGCAGGAACGGGTTTGTGAGCTCGGTGACTCCACCGACCGGGACCCCTTCCCCAGGCTGGGCTGGGCTCTGTCAGCTCGCGCTGGTTACGGTGCTCCCGGGCCGTGAGGCTCAGAGTCGTGGCGTGAGCCCACGGACCTGGGCGTGGGGGCAGCAAGACCCGTGGCGCCGTCTCTCTGGGAACGGGGAGGGGGTGAGCTGACCCCCAGCAGACACACACACAGTGTGCTGTCTCCCAGGTCCTTGGGGATCTTCCTCGGCTGCTTGCTTCCAGGCAGAGGTCAGAGCCCAGTCCTCTGCCGTAGACCGTGCTGCCTGTCTGGGGCAGACAACCATCAGTCTAGGGTGGATCGGCCATCTGTCTGGCATAGACTGTGCCGTCTGTCTGGCTTCGGTCGGCCACCTGACAGGACCTGCTGGGATGCTGTCCTCCGTCTGCTGTTGAGTCCCATAGCCACTGGCCACGTGGAGCCGTGGAGCCCTTGAACTGTGGCCAGTGTGGGTGAAGAACCACGCCTATAACGTAAAATTAAGTAGTCACGTGGTTGGTTCGTGGCTTCCATGTGTGGCTGAGTCGCCTTAGTCCAGTGTCCGAAGTTCAGCTCTGCCACCCACCATTGGGACCAGTTCTCAAGGGTCTCTCGTCTAGAGCATGGGGACGTAGCAGGTGCAGGAGACGGTTTGGCCCCTCGTGGGGTCGGCACAAGGGTTAGCTGGATGGCATACCTGCGTCCATGTCCCGGCTACCCGCCACGTGCTCCTGTCGCCTTCGACAACCCTGTCCTCCCGGGGCGGTGACGACAGTCTTGGCACATAAGAACCCATGACCATCCTCTCGGCCGCCGGGCCCCGTTCCTCAGTGCCCTTCCTCTGCTGGGTCCCCTCTGTCCCTTGCCTGTGTGTGCCGGGCTCTGGACGGCAGCTCTGGGTCTGGCCGTGTCCAGCCCCCGTCAGCCTGCAGAGTGTGGTTTGCCTCCCCTCTCACTGGGCTTTGTCCCTGCTTCTGCTCCCGCTCCCTCCTCTTTGGGGAAGGGGACGAAGGGGACACTTTGGGGCAGCCCTGGCTGGAGCCAGAAGGACGGCATTCCGTGCGAAGCCCCCGCCCCTTGCGATGCCGGCCGCCCTTCTGCCGTAGCCCCCGCATCCTGGTCCGTCCCCACCGGCTGCACCAGGAGCGGCTTGGGCTCCAGACCCTGGGCACTCGTGATTGTACTTCGTGGCCAGCACGGGCTGGCCCTGGCTTGGCGAGGGTTTCAAGACGAGGAGTCAGACGGTGCTGCGCTCTTGGGCGCCGCACGGTGTCCCGCTGCTGTGCCTCACGTCTGCGTGTGCGGCCCCGGGCAGGGGCCCCTCTGTCGGCTGCTGTGACCGGCCGTGTGTGCTCCCTTCCTCGATTCCGCGTCGCTCCTTACGCCCCACATGTTCGGGAATCCAAGACTCTCTTCCACCCCTGACCACCGTGTCCGTCAGGTGACGAAGATTCGTGGCAGCATTTCCTACTTCCGCTGCCTCTGCCGTCTACCGCCCTCCCTTGGTGTCCACCCCTGCCGACCTCTCCACCCCCTCCCGTTTCCGCCGCCTCTGACACACGGCCCTCCTCAGCAGCGGGACACGCTGTGCCCACCTCTGTCCCCGCTGGCCCTGGCACTTTGCTGAGGCCGTGGCTGACTTGGAATTTCTCTGTGGCTGCAGCTGACTGGCTCCTCAGGGAGGCCTCCCGTTAGACTGCGTGTTGTGTAATTAAGTGTCTTTGCCACGCGCTTGCTCATCTAACTTGTCCCTGGCGCGGGGACTGGGTCTGGGTGGTTGGGGTCACTGCGGTGGTTCTGGCCAGAGTGACCCGGAGCACGCGGTGAGCGTGTGTGCCGCTGGAGGTGTGAGGCTTGGGCTCTGCGGGTGTGCAGGCCTCACATGTTCGCCTGGCCAGGGCCCCTCTTGTCTTTCTTGATCTGCTGAGATGACAGGCGGTTATTTTGGCTCTGCCTGCAGAGCACACCTTGAATCCAAGTGCCGGTCGTGTGGGCGCCAGCCGCGTCCCCGCCCGACTGTAAGGTTGGCCCCAGCAGCACTCCCCGCCCCGTGGGGTCTTTCTGCGTAGGGGCCTCTCAAGACGGCGTCAGACCACCCCTCGGGTGGGTGCGGATGTGCAGGACCTTCTGGGGCATTCTGTGTCACTCGAAGTAGGGCCGTGGTCTGCTGCCCTTGGGGCCTTGTCTCTCTCAGCTGTCCTCGTCACCGTCGTGTCACCCCTCCCTGTGCCCAGAACATCACCTTCCTCACGCTTCTCCCTTCCCGTGTCAGGAGGTTGCATGGCTTCTCTCTGTTCTGGAACATTCCACCGTGCTCCGTGACGGAGGGTTACTGCTTCTGGTCTTCATGGCGGTGTCTGTGTGTACGTCCTCCCCCGGCTGCCGGCCACTCCCCTGCCTCCTGATCTTGTTCCTGTGCTCCTCCTGGCACTGATGTGACGCATCGGCCGACTGGTTGGTGTGTTCATGGTGCATTTCTCCCTGTTGGAGTGTGGACGCCACAACAGCGCAGGGACTGTGAGCGCCGGATCGGGGCCCAGCACGCGTTTGTTGAGTGAAAAATAAGTGTCTTTTCCTCTCTCCCCAGGATACACTGTCGATTCCCTGAGCAGCGGCGTCTCTGTGGGTTCTCGTGTCCTCACCCCTGCTGGCGAGGGCTGGGGGTCAGTGGGGACATCCCCCAGCAATGTCCGTGCCCCCACCCGCACCCCCACCTGGCAAGGACTGGGGGTCAGTGGGGATGTCCCCCGGCAGAGCCCGTACCCCCACCCCCCTACCCCCACCTGGCGAGGACTAGGAGTCAGTAGGGATGTCCCCCAGGAGTGTCCGTGCCCCCACCCCCACCCCCACCTGGTGGGGACTGGGGGTCAGCAGGGACGTTCTCCAAAAGTGCCCCTGTCCTCATCCTTGCCAGGATCAGGAGGCAGGTGGGTTATCACTCACTGGGGGCCCAGGAGCACAGACTGGGCCTCTACTTCTCCTTGCGATTCCTTCATCGGCCCCTCCCTCTCTCATGGATGCCGCAGCAGCGGGGGTGGCTCAGTTGGCACCTGTTCTGTCCTCAGCTGGCCTGGCGCTGGTCCCCTGGCTCCTGGCACCCCATCTTGGCCACGGTGCTGCCAGTCCTCACTGTGGTCTGCCCTGTTCCACGCTGCGGCAGGCCAACGGCTTAAAACCAGTCACCCGACGTCCGCTCTTCCTTATACTGAGTGGTGGGGTTTGTGATGGGTTTCATGGCAGCTGGGAGGGCTCTTCCTGCTCCAGGTTTACGGCTGGTGCCCAAGGGGAGACAGCCTGGTGTCCTCGGCGTGGCTGTGACCGGGGTGCCCTTCTGCACAGGCGGGCGTGGTCACCGAGATCGCGGCTCCGGAAGCATCACGTGCCGCGTCGCTAGCTTCGGGAGCCTCGGTTTGGGGCGGGGGAGGAGGAGGGGCTGTGGGTAACCCTGTGTGGCAGGGCGGGGCGGGGCGTGTGCGGGCACATGTGTCCTCGTGCACCTGTTCTCGTGCCGATGCCGAGGCTCGGAGAAGGAGGTATTGGTTCCGAGAGAGACATGGTTGCTTTCTGGCCACGAGGTGGATCGGGATTGCGTCTAGGGGCCAGCAGCTCTTGAGTCAGAACCGGCCGCACTGTGAAAAGCAACAGAGAAAGACGAACCCGAGAACAGCATATGTGAGGGCCAAGGGGAGGTGCCTGCCCGGCCTACTGCGCGGACCCCTCATGTCTGTCCTGGGACGACCTCGGCTGGGGTCTCCTCCAGCCACCGGCCCACAGACTAGTCGGGCACTGAGCCCTGCCTGGGCAGCCGAGGGGCTTCTGGCTGTGGGGACCCCCGTGGTTTCTGTGTCCTGCTCCTGTCCCCGACCACCCCCGTAGTCACCTGCCGGCTGGCTCCCGGCAGGCGGGACCACGCGGATGTGTGTCTACTGGGGTGCTGGGCGCCCTTGCTGCCTCAGCCAGGTTGACCACCAAGGAGGCAGGACCCAAGTCTCAGCCCATGTGGGTCGAGGCTTTCTGCATGGGCTTCGTTTTCTTCATATCCCAAACTGGGGTCATGACACTGGCTGCTTCCTAGGGTGCTGCTGATCAGGCGGGCACCGAGCACAGCACCCGGCCGGCTGTCGGAGCTCAGCGAAAGGCAGCCTTCCTCCCTTGTCCCAGCACACGCCGCCCCCCTTCAGGATGGCCTCACGTCTGGCACACGCATGCTGACATGGGCCTGTCTGGAAGTCAGGGCCTGTCTTCCCTGAGCTGTGACACGTGGGCGGACCCGTGGCCGCGCCCCAATGCTCCATCACCTGCGGGGACATTAGGACTGGGCCTTGGAGGCGGTTGGGGTGGGACTGCTGCCCTCCTGCTGCGCGGGGTCTGTCTGGTGGCTCCCGGCCAGCTGCCGGGCTGCCCCTCACTTTGGTTCTCAAATCCTCTTCCTCCTTGCTTGGGACTTCTAGCAGGAAAAAGAGAGCCCGGGAACCCCTATGACAGTCGCAGCTGAGTGGAGGGCCCCTGGGCCATCCCGCCGTCGGGGCCCGAAGGGTGCTGGCACCTGCCTGCAGTGCCCGTGTTCCGACGTGAGGTGGTGCCCACGGCACTGGCAGCCGTCCTCCTGCTCGGTCCTCTGAGCCTCCCCCCCGCTCGGTCCTCAGAGCCTCCCCCGTGGCCTCCCCGGCGGGAGCGCCGCTACCAAGCCTATAAATTCTGTGGCCAATTAGAGAGGCGGAGGGAGGGAGGGAGTGGGTGAGCGCGAGGGCTCAGCACTGGGGGGGGCCTCTTCTCCAGCAGCCGTTTCTGGGTCTGCCGATCGTCTCCCAGCCGGGGTTGGTGGGACCCACAGGGTGGGCGCAAGCCTTCTGCTGACGCATCTTTAGCTTGGCCTGGGCTGGGTGGGAGTCACCTTCATCATCTGGACTGTAACTGTCCGGCTTCTGTCCCAGAGACCAAGGCCCCCTCCCCCTAGGAGAGAGCCCAGTCCGTCTGGGGTCTCCAGGGAAGTCTGGGCTCGTTGGCAGAGGTTGCTGGGTTTCCTGGCGGTGCCAGCCTGGCACAGGGCGGCTGCTGGCAAAGGGGCAGGTCTGGGAGAGTGGCCTCAGGGGGGGCCGAGAGTAGGGCCTGGGTCATGGGACGTGCCCTTTAAAGACCAAGGCTTCCGACGAGCTGGACGGCTGGCCCACGCTTTGTCGTGCGAGAACAGCAGTGCTCACGGGCTCTGTGGAGCGTGGGTTCACGTGTGTGCAGCGGTCCGCTGCCATGGTCGGTGCCCTCTGTGGCTGGAGAGCTCGCTGGCTCCTCTGCCGTGTGGCCTCCGTGGCGTGACCTCCGAGCCGTCACCCAGCTCGGTAAGCGCACCGATCCCCTGTGACATTTAAATGCGAGTTCTGGGCTCGCAGGTGCCTCATCTTCAGCCAGCTGCCAGGACCACCGTTATGGAGTTGTAAGAACGCCCACTCTGCCTCAGTTCCTCCTGCTGTCAACAGAGAGGGAGGGGCCTGGTCCCTGCCTCCTTCTTCGGACCTCATCGGAAGGTCCCCCAAGTGCCGTGAGCTCCTTGGACAGAGGGTGGCAGAATTTTCTGTGGGAAGACTGGCTTTGCTGTGTTGAGAGTCATCAGCCTTGTGCTTCTGGGGCCCTCCCTGTGGATACACTCAGGTGTGCTGCCTGGAGGTGGTGTGTGTGTGTTTGTCACCGTGGGCCCTGCCAGCGGAGGTCTGTGGCTGGCCTCCGGGTCCCCTGCTCCACATGCAGACCTGATGGTGCTGAGCCTCCGTGCGGACTGTGCTAGGCGCGTCCCTGCCCGGCTGGCGTGTATTTGCTTCCCCCTGCTTCTGGGCCAGGAGGTGACCTTGTGCTCGGTGCTCCCGAATCTGAGGCTTGCTGGTCTGTCCTTGGGAGACAGCCTGTCCTTGCTGGGCCGTCCCAGCTGAAGGAGAATTCCATGCTCTCTCCAGGCCCCATCAGCGCGCCCTGCCCCGGGGCCAGTGCAGCCTGAGCTTGTGGGGGCAGGGACACGAGGTTTGGCCCTGTGGGGTGCAGGGACAGAGTGGCAGAGTAGTGGTTGCGAGCAGGCTGTGGGGCAACAGTAGGTCCAGAAGAGCAGGGGTCTGTAGTGGAGGCCGGCCGGGAGTGGGCAGGGGAGGGTCGGGCAGGGTGTGGGCAGGGCGTGAGCTCAGGGTGGGGCAGGGTGTGGGTAGGCCGTGGATGCAGGGCAGGGTGTGGGCAGAGTGGGCAGGCCATGGGCGCAGGGTAAGGCAGGGCACGGGCAGGCCGTGGGTGCAGGGGAGGGTCGGGCAGGGTGTGGGCAGAGTGGGCAGGGCGTGGGCTCAGGGCAGGACTCTGGCTGCTCCTCCTGTGCCATCTCGTGACCTCTGCCGTGGCAGTCGGTTCGCGTTGTCTCTTGTCAGCAAGAGAAGATGCCATTAATACTTCACGCCCAGACTGTTTTCTTACGTGTTTTGCATTTCCATATTTAAAATGGAATTTGCATATTCATGGTCTTTTAAATAAGTTTTTATTGTTCAGGGATGTGGAAGTGGATAAAATGTGAAACTCCTCCTTTTATTCAAGCACTGGAAGGAATTTTCATCCCCAAAATGAAATCCGTTTCTGGGTGGTTAGTTCCGTAGCAGTTGCTGTAGGAAAATTACCCCAGCAGCAGGGCTGTCCCGGGTGCGGGCGGCTGTGCCCTGGGCAGGGACTGGGCGGGGCAGGCCTCTGGCCTGATACCCAGTCTGCAGCCAGGCCCAGTCGTCGTCCCCTCGGGGGTTCGGGGGGAAGGACAGGCACCTGCCCTGTCCCCTTGGGTCTCTCTCAGCTGGGACCTTGCTTTCCTCTGGGAGCCAGGGACGAGGTCACTCGTGTCCCTTTGGAGACAGAACATAAGGTAGACAAGGCTCTGGGGTCTTGCGTGGAAGCCAAGCTGTGCTCCAGGGCCGTCGGGGGCTTGAGAGCGTGCAGAGCGTGGCCGCGGCGACCTTCACTGTGGTTCGGGGTGTCACGGGGGGCCAGTTGCAGTCCGGGTAATGAGGGGCCTTGGACCCCCCGGGGGGACTGAAACGAGGCAGCGGGGCTTTGTTCACCTCCGGCCTGGGCTGCGGATGGAACCCGCCCGATCGCACAGCTTTCTGCTCATTGGACTCTTGATTCTTTTAACGTGAAATTTTTTTTTCACTTCAGGCCTTTGTAAGTCGCACAGAGAGGCCTAGAGCACACAATGTTAAACTTTCAAAGTCTTTATATCGTCAGACGCACACGGCAGAAACCCTCAGCAAAGCCGAAACGAGGTCTTACTGTCTGGGGTTGAGTCTCTTGAGTGTCGCTGAGCGTGAAGCTGGGACCAGGCGATCTCCTTGCACAGGGTCGCCCGCACGGCTCTGCTCGAGTGAGGTTGGGCTGCTGAGGACGGCGGCCACCCTCCTGTCGCGGGGAGTGTCGCGAGGGCCGGCAGCTTCCGTCAGGGGGGCCGTCCTCACCTGGCCGGGACTCGTGGACACGGCTGCAGAAGGTACGGCTGTAGGATCTCCCCACGCCGAGACCCTCGCCCTGGCCCACACTGGAACACCCTTGGGCTGGGGTCTCTGGGTGAAGGGACCACATCCGGTTTCTCCCTATTGCTGGTGGGGGCTCGCAGGGTGTGTCCTTCACCCCGCTGGCCTCTGGCAGTGCTGGAATGACAGTCTGTCCTGGTGCTTTTCTGGTGGCTTCTATGTGCTCAGGGCGGGCTCAGAGATGGGGCTGGGGTCGGCTCCCAGGGCCACAAACCCTGTGGCCAAGGCCAAGGGCTACACCGGCTGAGGGCAGAGGGGACCCTAGTGGATACCTGAGTTGGCCAGCCTTGACTACAGACCGGTGACCTTGGGGGTGGAAGGGCTGTGGGCCGATGCATTAGGTGGCACCACTGGCTGAGGGAGGTGGGTGACGGCCTGAGCTCATGGTGGTTGTAAGTCTTGCCACCCAGCGGTGGACCCAGCTCATCGTGGTGCACTCCCCACGGCCGGGGCTCCAGCTCCTGGCCACCGTGTGGGGTGCTGGCGGGGCACTGAGCAGCGTGACCCCAACCACAGGCCTCCCCTAGTCTACGGGGTCTGAGCATGCATGTGGGGAGACGGGGCTGTGGCACTCGCTGTCCGTCCTCGTGCTGACGGAAGCCTGGCTGTCTCTTGTCTGGGGCTAGGCTCTGGGGTCCCTTACTGAACACTGAACCCACCATTCTAGATGCTTCCGTTCCATCGGCTTCTCCATCCGGACAGTCAGGCTGATGCTCCCTGCTTTGCAAGTTCACCGGAGAACTGAAAATGGTGGGAATGGTTGACCCTGCACAGGCGCGCAGTGGGCGGCAGCCGTGGCTATCCGGAGCCGGGTCTGTGGTCCGTGGGCCTACGCTGGCTCTGACCCATCTGCGGTGGGGGCGTGCGTTCAGCTTTCCGGCCGTGGCTTTGAGGGCTGCTGCTGAGTAAGCATCGGTCCGTGTGGTCCTCGCAGCCCTGACTCAGTCCCGGTCCCGGCGATGTTGGGGTGGAGGATAGAGATGCAGCGAGGGCACGTGGATGTCGTTGGCGAGCCCCAGTGGGCCGGCCCCCAGTGACTTCCTCACCTGGGTTTTGACTTTATCTTCAGGAGCGGGAAATGCTACTTGCCTGTTCGTGTCCCGGGTCCTCACCTCTCAGTGTAGTTTCTCCTCCCTTTTGTCCGTTAGTCTTTATTTTAACCTCTGCTTGCTGCAGCGCTTCTCTCCATGGCTGCTTCGTCACAGCCACAGGGGCCTGGGATATGCGTGCACCTGCGGGGACCCCGTCTCCGCCTTCAGTCCGCTGGGAGTGCCGCAAGCCACGAGGCCGGCGTGCACAGAGACAGCCAGCAGGACGACTTGGGAAAAGTGTGTGTGGAGAGCTTCCCTCTGGGGGGAGGCGGGCAGCCTGTCCCAGCCCTTTCCTTCTTTCAGAAGCCTGGTTCAACTGCCCACGTCTCGCTAGCCCCCGCAGCAGGGGCTTTTTAAACCAGGAGGCTCTGACCTGTTTCTCTTGTGGCCCCAGGAACTCTTAGGTGATGTTGGTCCCTCGGAGCTGCTTTGGGGGGCAGTGTTGCACATGTGCACGTCTCCGCCCCGACAGTGGCTGCCAGGGCTGGGGCTGCCCCGGTACTGCACGCTGCCCCAGCACCAGGCCTGCTCGCGTTCCCTCGGTAGACTCTCCAGGCCTCTGGGCTGCGGTTTGGAAAGCCTCGCCCAGGAGCATGGTCCCGAGTGTGCTCCCGTTTCCAGGTTCAGGGCCGGGAGTCAGCCTTGTGTGTCGGAGTCTGGGAGGGCACTCGGAGCGCCCGGGGGACCCTAGGAAGCTTCCTAGGCTTTTCTTGGCTGGGGTTTGTAGACGTTCGCATGTCCCTCACTCTGGTGTGGGTAAAGTACTGGCGTTCTGGATTCTGGGCTGGGGTGGGCCAGGAGACGCTTTAGAAGTTGCAGAAAGGGAAGGAGAAGGAGGCACGCAGGATGCTGTAAGTCTGTCGTTCTCCCTGCCGGTGTTCCTGCTGGAGAACAGGGGATGCCCAATGTCTGCGCTCCCAAAAAGAAAACACCATTTGCAAGGCCGCTTAGGTCAAAGGGCGTGCCTGGGTGACCTCTAGCCTTTCAGAGCCCACAAATCTTCAGTGCCCCCTGCTCCTCCAAGGTGGTATTAGAACGTAGTTGTCCGCACGCATCGGCACAAAATAGAAGCCAGTGATACCTGAATGTTGTTTATTGTTGGTGAAAAGGAGATAGAGAATCTTACAGAGCCTTGAACCTCGTTCCTCGTCTCTTTGGAAGGGATTCATGTAGACGTAGCCACCAGCCCTCCCTGCTGCCCCCGCGGCAAGAGCCAAAGCAGGCGGTCAGGCCTCCTGGACTCGCCATCCCATTTCCTGAGCCCAGGGCCTCCCTCTGGGAGGAAGACTCGAGGCTCCTTGTTGACGCCTCTCAGTTTCCTGATGGCCTTGTGCAAACTTGATGAGCCGTGGGGCCTGCCTGCCGCCGGCTCGCTGTAAGGAGCGAGCCTGGCAATGCGCCTTTGGATTCTCGGGTACGAGTGCAAGGTAGCAATTCTCCGATGTCATAAGGCAATGTCAGTGCACTTCTGTGAACTGTTCGGTAACGCATTAAAACCTGCTCTGCCTGGTAGGCTCGCCCAGAGGAGGCCTGGGGAGATGGGGCAGAGCCGAGGTGGCGGACGACACGGCCCGGACACGGTCTCTCTTAGCTCAGGCCAGCTTGTTCGGGAACAGTGGCCTATGGAAGGCATCGTTCGGCACGCCCGTCTGCTTGTGCCTCTGAGCGGTCTCCCTGGATCCTGCTAGAAACTGGATAAGGCAGGGTGGGAGCACAGAAGCATGCGCTGATGCCACTGTGAGGGTCCCAGAAACTTCACACACGTCGTCCTCTTCGCCCCTGGCACCACCGGCGTGCGGACATTGTGCCCTGCGTGTGCGCCGGTCTCACCGGCACGGGCCTACTCCGGGTCGGAGCTCGGCCGTGCGCTCAGGTGCGTCTGGCTTCAGACCCTGGGCGCACTCTCCTCATCTCGCCGCTTGTCGGGCACGGGGCTCCCACACGGGCTTAACCGCGGATCGCTCCTCGGGGTCACGAGACCTCTCTTCCTGACCCTTGTCTGATACTGAGGCGGAGAAGTGGCTCAGCGGACTCGGTAGGAGGAACGGCAGTGACCTGGTCACGCGTGGGCAGTAACGGTCAGTCTGCGGTCGGGCGCCGGACACCTGTGGCTGCCGCGGCTAGTGCCGCAGACCTTCTCGATGAAGTTAGCAGTGCAGGCCTGCTGCCTGGGGAGCGAGGACAGCAGCGAGTCCGTGAGAGAACCGGAGGGGCGCTCGCGGTCTTGTCCACGCTCCCCGAATGCCAGGATTGTTCTTCATGACACGGGTGCATATGTAACATTTTATGTTTGTTAAAATCTGTAGAAAGGTGGCCTCTGATGTAAACTGTGCACTTTAGCAGCGTGTCCGTGTTGGCTCCACAGGTGGAGCGAGGGCAGCATGCGGCCGTAGGGTGGTAACGGGGGGGGGGGGGGGGGGGGGAGTGGCCCTGTCCTCTCTGCTCGGCTTCCAGGAGATTTAACACTCCCGCCAAAATAACGTCTATGGGTCCAAAACAAAGCAGACCAAGGTGGGCCTGGAGAGACAGCTGTCCCCGTGGTCAGGATCTTGGGACGAGTGCCGATGGCCGTGTCCCCTCTGCCCAGTTTGATTTTCCGGCCGCGTGCAGCCGAGAGGGCTGCGCTGTGTCAGGAGGGGGAGTCCCAGGTCTGTGTTCACGGAGGTGCGGCCCTTGACCAGCCTCTTAAAGACACCTGACAGCGCTGGCGTCACGGGCCCTGGTTCCAAGCGGGGCTTCAGGGGGAGATGGGAGGACGCTTGTGACTGCCGGTTACTGTTTTGCTGGAAGCAGGTCTGTTTCTGACCGGTGAGGAGTGCTGTGCTTCCCAGCCCCGGTGTGACCTCAGCTCTAGGAACCGGGGGTGGTGGGTGCTGAAAGTGGGGGGGGGGGGCTGGGTAACGGGAGCCCCTGGAGGGTGAGGTGTGTGGGAGGAGATGCACCAGGCTGCTCTGCAGTCACCCCGATCCAAATAGGGGTCCCTGCCAGAACATTCCGGGCCACTGTTTGGGAGGATGAGCTGGGAGACCGGTGCTGTGCTTGCCGTCCCCAGGGACAGGGCTCAGCAGGGAAGGAGACACGGAACCTTGAATTTTAAATTGGTTTAAATTCCTTTCAGTCGAACACTCTCCACTGTTCCTTGTCTGTTTCTGTCGGGGAGCCAAGGGTGTTTAGTATTCTCTCATTTCTATGCTCTGCTAATTTTATTATCTTTCCATATTTTCCTGCCATAAACGTAACAGATTTTATTAGGTTTAAGCCATTTTTAATATAGCCTCTCATAAAAAGCCAGAGGAATGAGGAGGATTACGTGTTCCTAGCCCTCAGAAGCGGGTCCTTTGCATATTTAAGCCTTTGGCCACGACTGCCTCGGAGCCCTCCTGAAATGCTGTCACGCGCTGGTCCCAGCTCCGGCTCAGCTGTGTGCACCTGGCCGGCTGTGGGGTCCCCGCAGAAGCTGGTAGCCCGTCTTCCGTTTCAGAAGCTCGCACCGCAGTGCGAGAGGAAAGACCTGTATGAGCTTCTGTTTGGGAAAATGGGAGTCCCGGGGGAGGGGGTGGCTCACTCCACGTCACCCCTTGTGGCTCAGGGCGACGGGCTTCCCAGGCTCCTCTCCCTGCGTCCTGTCCGTGGGCAGAGACTTGCTTCTTAGCCCGGGATGCTCCTCGGTCAGACGGGAGTGTCTGCACAGTTGCCTGTGGATGGACTGTGTTCGGGGGGCTGGAGGAGACAGTTCCCGCTGGGCAGTGGCCGCGATCGCGGCGTGTCCCTGTGAGTCCTGAGCCCCTGGCCCAGAATATGGTGGTTGCGCTGTGGGGAAGCGCCTGGATGCTGCCTGCGCGCGTGGCCGGTTCGGGGCTGCCTGCACCCCTCCGCGGGGGAGACCCAGGCCGCGCCGGCTGCTGCCCATCCCAGAGGGCTGCGCGTGTCAGCTGGGAGAGCCGCCCCAGTGGGACGTTTTGTGGCAGTTTCCTGATTCATTTTACACATCCGTGACATTTTTGTAATTTACTCTATAACATGTCTTAGTGTTAATTATGAAACATCTGCAGAGATTAGTTTCCCGTGGAGAGACATGGCCCTCCAGGATTGTGCTGTGGTTCGCATGTGGCCCCCTGGGGCACCCTGGAACCACAGCCGGCAGGCCAACCCGCGGGTCACTCCTCTGGGTGTTTCTGGTTTTCCCCTTGCCCTGACTGCACAACGTCCTCGCTCTGTGTCTGCGCCCTGGGAAGGGCCTGGGCTCTGCAGGCAGCGGTGGGGAGAAGCAGCCACAGCCAGCGGTCCCCAGTACTTCTTGATCCGTCCCTGTCCACTGCAGCCCCTCTCGCGCCCGCCTCTGCTGGCTGAGTGGACAGTGGCAGGCCATCGACGGGGTCAGCCCTGTGGGGCTTGCGGGCTAGTCCGAGCTCCCAGCAGCGGTGGGGTCAGCGGGGGCTGTTGTGTCTGGCCGGGTGGGCTGGGGCACGCTCTCGGGGTTATCAGTGATGGGGTAGGTGCTGGGCCTCAGGGCCATCAGTTCTCGGGAGAGGGTCACAGGACTGACACACACGCTGTTCCTGGCTTTGGGCGGAGAGGGTTGTGCCCGTTGATGGGGGGCTGCTCTGATGCAATGGGAGTGTAGCGGCCGTGCCCTTCGCCCTCGGCCACCTGCTCTTCCGTCTCACGGCCCCGGGCTCACCCACTCCTCTGCCGGCCCCGGTTCTCTGAGAGGACAGCACCGTGAGCCCCCTGGGATGGTCGTGCCGCAGACAGGCCCCTGGGTGTGTGCCGAGTGTGACGCTCCCCGCCCCTGCAGCCCTTCCGTGGACCACCTCGCTCGCGTGTGCTGGGACAGCTCCGTCTGTGTCTCCGACTGTGGGTGGAGCGCGCCGCGGGCCCCTCGCCGTGTCTGCTTTGCTTGTCTTACTCTGTCAGAGAGCCAAGTATGTCCCCCTGACTGTCTCCGCAGACCAGTGGCTTCGGAGGCACGGATGGCCGGGGCTGCTCGCCTCTCCACGGGAGAGGACGTCCCTCGGGCTTCACGTCCTGGAGTCTTCTTTGCCACGGGGCCTCGGGAAACTGGTTTTCCTCAGCAGCCTTGCCATCGGCAGGTGGCCGCAGAAGGGGCCTTGCTGGACCACAGCTCCACGGACCCTCTGGGGACGGGAGGCACAGACGTCTCGCAGAGATCAGTCTTCTGCTTTGAGCCCAGGCTTCCACAGACACTGAGCAGGCCCCACTGGTAGCTCCGTCCCCCTCCGTCTGTGGCTTCTGCAGGGGTCCTGCTGGGCCTGCTACGGAGACGGCACCACTCACTCCCCGCTCCCAGCAGTGGTCGGGCCAGCCCTGCTGTCTCTCGGCCTAGAAAGATCAGAGTGCTGCCCGCCCACAGATCCACTTTCACCCTCTGCGGTGGCCTCTCGTGCCGGCCTCCCCCGAACGCTGCCAGGTGGGGGTCCTGAGTCGCCTCTGCTCTGGCCGGGCCGTTCTGGCAGCAGTTGGCACTCTCCTTAGGACCCGAGACCTCTGCATGACACAGGTTTTGGAGCTGAGGCCGGGAGAGTGCTTGTCCCCCTCCCACTGGCACCTTTTGGGCTCTGTCCTCACTCCGCACAAATTTACCCCTGGCTGGCCATGTGGGGGGTGTGGGGGAGAAGGGAGAGTGGGTTCCAGCATGGGTGAGGGCGGAGCGGTTGCTGCCTCTGGGGACTTCAGCGGGTGGCCCTCCTCGGGCTGGGGAGCAGGCCGTGGCCAGACGGGCTGCAGGGCGTGGGGAGGCCCAGGAGGAGCTGGCCCCTCCTGCGGGGGTCGGTCCCAGCCGCTGCCCGTGCTGCTCCCGAGTTCGGGGGAACAGAGGGGCTTCGGTGCCAGGCCGGCCAGGGGCACAGGGAGCTCGGTGGGGTGGCCACGCTGGGACTCCTTGGGCCCCCAAACCCGTGCGGGCCGAGGCTGCAGGCCAGACCCCCAGTGCTCTCCCTGACTGAGCTTAACTGCTCCTTACTGTTCCCAGCTTGGCCGTGCCAGGCCGGGCGTCTTGACCTGATGCCCCCGTCAGAGAGGTTCTGTAACCACTGATGCAGGTCATACCGAGCTGCTCTCAGCAGTCAGATCCTCGAATCAGCCTTCTTAGGTTTTGCTTTCCGAGAATCCTTTCTGGATGTGCGATTGTTCTATGGGAGTTGAACCGTCTCGGTCCTTGACGATGGCGCGTGCTTCTCTGCCTCCCGGCCGCTGGCCCTGAGAGTGGCCGGGGCCGCGCTCGAGCCCGCAGCCTGCCCCTGGGCTCCACCGCCCAGCCTGCCGCTGGTGTGTCAGCAGAGCCGCGTGGTGTGATGCACAGGCCCTCGGCTGCGGGACGTGCTTGAGCTAGCTGCTGACAAATGCAGTTCAGTGACAGAAAGGCCAAATAATTAGTCTGGGACCAGAGATGTCTGAAGAATATGTGTGGAACGGAATAATCATCTGGCTTCACGAAGACCAAATTGATTTGGAAGCAGTCTGGGGAACGCTTCAGCCACCGTGTTGCAGCCCAGAGCAGGTATGGAATGGCGTGAACTAAAGTGGCCTCGGCACGTTCTTGTAACCGCTGACTGTGATTAAAATGCTCTCTGTTTATGGGGGCCTGTTGTGCGCCAGGCATGGGTCGGACTCATCCTCGCGGTGCCAGGGGTGGCCCGAGCCGCAGAGCTAAGGGCTCAAGGTCACAGAGCCAGTGCTTGGAGCCCGTCCAGACTGGGTCCCAGGCTGGCCACTCTTGCTGGGTGCTGTCCTCTGGACCGCTGTCCCCAGTGCCGGCGGCGTGCCTGAGGGCAGTGGGGTTTGTGGTGGCCCAGCACCACGGGAGTCTGGCACTGAGACCCCCGGTGACCAGCCTGGTGTCCAGGCATCTCCCCAGGGTGCAGCGGGCTTGGTGCACGTGCTGCTGCGGACAGCGGGCGTCCGTCATGGGGCTCCTCCCTTTCTCGTGGAGGGCGCGGAGCTCCTCCTTCCCCAGCTCCGCTCCAGGGGCAGCGGTGCTGCATGTCCCCTCAGCTGGACGCCACCCAGTGGCACTGGTTCCCGAACCCTGTCCTGGGCCTGTGCTCGCTGCCCGGGAGCTGCCCTGGCTCGGCCCCCTCCTGTCTGCTCCTCTCGCAGCGCGAGGGGCCTGCCTACCTAGCAGCTGTCCTGGGCTGGTGCCCGGTCACAGCTTGCTGGCCGCTGTGCCGTGCTGCCAGACAGAGCTCGGCGGCATCCTGTCGGGCTGTCCCGGGTCTTCCTTTCCTGCCCCGGCCTCGTCTTCCTGCTGCTCTCCACGCGGGTTTCACCTCTTCCTGTGGCTGGACCGGGGCCACCCCTCGGCGCTCCCCGAGCCCCATCTCCATGGCCAGTGACGCCATTGTGGGCGCGTCTTCTGGGTATTCCCGCACGGGACCCAGGGCCAGGAGCCCACTCACGTCAGCACCGAGCAGATACTCGCTGGAGTGAGGGACCATGCGTGGCCAACTGTGTGGGCAGCGCAAGGAGTGGCCGGTCCCACGGGAGCGTCGGCAAGAGACCCTAGAGCCGGGCCGCACTTGCCCTGGTCTCTCTTGTGTTTACTCTTCCCCCGGGCCTGCCTCTGTGGCGTGTGCATCGCTACTCAGACAGACAGCTTTGCTGTGCGTCCCGAGTTTTAATTCCCGTTTGTCTGAAGTGCCCTGCCGGTGCAGGGGAACCCGGTCATCGGCCAGGTCGCCCGGCGGTGGGACTATTTGTTGTGCGGTCCGGGTTCCTGATGAGCCCGAGGCAGGGGCAGGCAGCCATCGCCGGACACCCGCCTTGTCGGGGCCGGCGTTCCGTTTGCGGCCGATGCGCAAGCGTGTCACGACTTCTGTGCCTAAGGGACGTACTCGGCGCGCGGTTCGCAAACCCTGGGAGTCAGCGCAGCAGCCGGTCCTCCTCATGCTTGGCTTTTCAGTGCAGCCGCGCGCCTCGCACGACAGAGCCTCGGAGGGCCCACACGTGGGGCAGTGGCCCGTGGCGGCTCTGTGTCCTCACTCTGAGTGTTCAGAGCACGTGCCCTGGGCCTGCCCTCGCCCTGCCTTGTGCGGGGTGGGGGTGTGTGCTCGTGGGTGCGCTCAGCGGGCCGGGACTCTGCTCCCCTCTGTGTGTGTGTCCGGGGAGCCTGCGTTTTCACTGATCCGAAAATGCAGTTTGAAGCTGCCCATGCCATGGTTGCTTTTAGGTCCGCTCTTTTTAAAATTTTGGTTCAGTGAACTGGGAATCTCTGCAGGTTGCTTTATGGGAGTTTTTGGTCCATACGCCGCACTTTAAGCTCTTACTTCCGTGCGCTTGGCCAGGCCAGAGGGAGGCCGGCCCCCCCCACGGCAGAGGAGCCGGAGTGCAGTGACCCAGCCGAGGTCCATGCTTCCCGGTCCCTGCCCCTCCCGCCCAGGCGGGAACAGCGAGGGAGCGTCATCCCCGTGAAGGGGTTGGCGGGCCGCCACTGGCCTTTCTCATGTACAGAACCACAGATGTCAGCAGGTGGAGGGACAGCGGGCTGGGTACTAATTGGCTGCCTCCTCGAAGCTGAGTGCTGGCTCACTTTTGAACAGATGCTTTGAGCTGACTTGTCGGGGAGTCTCTTTCCGAGATTTTCAGGCTGGACAAGTGTCAGGACTCCTTGACATTATCTCCTTGGTTTATTGTAAGAGCTGCCAGTGAAGGACCCCAGGAAGCTGGTGGCTAGAAACCGAGGCAGGAACCATGCCCAGCCTTGTGATGACGTCTGGAGGCCTGGCATCCTCCCGTCCAGGTGAGAGGGCTGGGGCATGTCGTCCTTTCCCGTGCGGAGGTTTGGAGGAGCCAAGAGAGCCAGATGGGGGCCTCCTCTGTCCGGGACGGAGGCGTGCAGGACGGCGTAAACTGCCTGTTGGAAATCTCGTCCCGAAAACGCAGGACGTCTTGTGTAACCGGCCTGGGGAAGGCATCACCACCTGCTTTGCTGAAGTACCACCGGGTGGGCACCTGGGGTGTGGGATGGAGAGGAGGACTCCACGGGTGTGGCCGGGCTGTGGCCATGTGCCACCCTCTCCCCAGCCGGTCTCTGCCCCGTGCTCTGCGAGTCCTCGGGAGGGGCGCCAGCCCATGTGCATCGTGTCAGCTATCTGCTGGCATCTGCCTGTCCCCACCTGTCCCCTGCACCCATGTCCAGGGGCCCGCCTGTGTGAGCCACAGCTGCTCTCCTCTCAGCCGCCCACCTCTCCCTTCCCCTCGCACATCCCCGCCTTCAGGCCTTCCCCTCACACAGCCCCCCGGGATTGGGGGGAGGGTTCTAAAGGTGCGGCTGCTTCTGCTCCTGCTCTCGGGCTGACCCTGCAAGAGTGAGAGCAGCTTCTGCGGTCCGAGGTCTGGGTCCAGAGACCGATCCCGCCACCTGCCGCCCGTGAGTGCCCGGTGCTGGGCTCGGCCTGTGGGTCCCTTACCTGGGAGAGGTGGGCACCTCTGGCACCTCTTGGGGCCGCTGGGCAGTTGGGGTGCTGACTCACATCAGGCATGTAGCAGGGTGCCTGGCTGGATTCGTTTCACGGTCAGTGTCACCATCATGACCTGGTCCCCGTGCTGTGCTGGGGCTTCCCCTGTGGCTGTCTGCTGCGCCACCAGCTTTGCCCTGGCGCGTGCGGCCCGTGGTCTGGGGCAGGCGGCGTTCCCGCTCGCTCCCTCCTGCGTCCTGGGCTCCCAGCTGAAACGTCCCCCCACAGGGCAAGCCCCCACTCCCCCAGACCCCAGACACAGACCTGCTGTCATGCCCCCTGGGGGGCACCTCTGCTCTTCAGCGTCACTGCCTTGGACAAAGGAAGGCTGCTTCCCCGAGACCGGGGCTCCTGGACTCAGAGGCAGGGCCCCTCGTCCTTGCTCTTGTGCCCGGCACAGAGAGAAGAGGTGACTCTTGCGCGAGTGCAGGGTGGAGGCCGGGCCGCAGCCGCCCTCGAGCGCTCTCTTGTCTCCCTGGCGGCGAAGCTGCGGTAGGCAGGGCGGTGCGGCGTCCACGCCCGGACCGAGCCGCTGCCCACCCCCCACCCCCCCCCGCCCCACGTCGTGTGCGTGGCCATCTGCGCTTTAATGGAGGAGCCCGCGGGGGCACTGGCTTTCTCGAAGTAACTAAAAAGCTTGTGCCAGAGAAACAGAGGGGGCTGACTAGTTGGTGGCTTTATTTATTCATTTCTGGGCATGAACGGTAAACAGCTTTGCTTCTTGGCTCAGCAGGAACAGATTGGGAGCGTTTGCCTGATTGATTCTTTACCTGCAGGGACACGCGGCTGGAGGGGGTCTATCGATCGGGCATCTCCTGCCAAACCCCCTCTGAAATAGGCTTAATTACTCACGACCAGCTTCCGAGCACCAAGTGTCCCCATAAATCTTCACTTGGATTTGTCGCCCAGCTCAGCCTGCCGGCTCCCCTGGGTCGCACGTCTCTCCCCGCTGTGTGTTCTTGAAGGAGCTGGTCCCTGCAGGCTGCACCTCCGTCTCGGGCCCAGACCCCCAGGACCGCCGGGGTGGCTTAGTGAGTCGTAAGAGAAGGAAGCCCCCCTGGGACCAGCCTAGGTAAGCACAGTGAGCGTCACCTCTGCGAGTGCTGGCCTTAGTCACAGAACCCGTGCTTCTCCACCCTGCCTGCTGCCCGGTGTCACTCGCCGTCAGGCCTTCCCTGGACTGGCCACTTGGCCCCTGGTGACCTGGAGCCACTGTCCTAGGGTTCATTATGGGACTTCATTTCGTCCCTGAGCTGGTGTGGTCCCTCGCTGTCCCCAGGCCAGATTCAGCACACTGGGACGGGCATTTTGTGCCCCTCTTGTTCATAGCTTACTCCTGTGGCCGGCGTGTGATGGACAGTGCTGCGGGGACAGGAGGGAGCGGGGAGTGCTGGTGACAGAACAGTAGCTGCCCCTCGGTGGTCGCATGTGAGTAGGGCCCCCGCTGCCTGCCCTGACCGGCCACCCCCTCCCCTGCCGGGGGCTTGCGGACGGGGTGCCGCGCCTCGGGATGCCCGGGCTGCATCTCTGCCAGCTCTCTGCCGACGGGAGCAAGCGTGAGGGCGTCTGTGCCTGGTTTGTGGTTCAGGATTTGGTGGGTGGGTTTTTACGTGGCAGTTATCAAACACAGGGTACTACTTAAACCAGGATAGATGGAAACTGGGGAGTGGATGGTCATCCGTGGGCAGCTCTGAATCTGTTGGTAGCTGGACGCGATGGGCCCTGCCCCCCCCCCCCCCCCCAGTTGAGGCCCAGCCTCGCAGCTTCCCTCGTGCCACAGGGACCACTGCTCTACCTTCTCTCGGTGATTGCGGCCTTGTGGGCTGGAGCATGGGGGAGGCCCCTGCCCGCGCTGGAGTCTGACCTCGTCCTGACGGCTCCAGCCTGCAGAGGCCGGTGTCCTGGGGCCGGGAGGTGAAGCGGTCTCCGTCTGCCTCCTCCGGGGCTGGCCCGCTGCAGCGAGGTGTTGGGATGCTGCCTGGCTCTTTCTCGTGTGTTATTTGAGGAGAAACTGAAACTGTAGAAACGACTCCTCCTCATGCCCCATAAGCCTCTGGTGATCTACCCGCCAGGCTCGCCCATTAGGGCAGTCACTGTTAGCAAGGTGGGATATTTTCCCAGAATTTTCCTTCCATTTTTATCTGTGCGTATGTCTGTGTGACCCTCCCTGTCTGTCTTTGCTGCATCTGCTTTGTCCATGTGTCTGCCTGGGTCTGTGTGTCCCTGTGGCATGGGCCAGTGGCAGGCAATTGGCTCCTGATTGGGGTAGAGCTTCACGGGGCTCGCGGGCGTCCAGGGAGGCAGGCAGAGTCATGTGCGGAGCCCCGAGCGGCCCCTGGTGCGGCGGCTGTTGGTGGCGGCCCTCCGGCCTCCTGCAGGCGCGGTTCGAGGACTGCCCTGACTGCAACGGCGTCCTTTGCCTGGGCCTTCTGCGCTGCACTCACAGGGCTTGCCCTGAAAAGCAGGAAGATGAATGCATCTGCTAATGGGCTTCCAGCGTGGCGCCATGCAGGAGGGTAAGTGCTCCTTGGCTGGACAAAGGGTAAGTGCTGGACAAAGTGCCGGCGTGTGGCTGTTCCCAGACCTCACAGCCGCCCGTGGGGCCCTTTGTCCTTGCCGGCCGGGGGCAACCCCGGGGCCCGTCCTCGCTGTTCGCAGCGCTGGCGCTAGATGTGGAAGCTCAGCTGGTTAATGAAGTCACGGGGACAACCTGGCCAGGACCTGTCCGTACCGTCGGGTCCCTGCCCTCAGGGAGCCTGGGCCTGGAGCGTCCTGCTTGGCCGGGAGCCCCGTGGTCACCACGTGTCTGGTCTCCCTGCGAAGCCCGGGGGCCGGACCGCTGGCGCCTGTCTTGGGACCGCGTTGTGGGCTGTGCGCTTCTGTGAGCGTGTCCAGTGCGGGCCTGCGCTCCGTGGCCTTCTCCGTGGACTGTGTGCTTTGTGCCAGAGGCCACCCTGTCCCCCTTGCTGGGCTCTATCACCCGTCTGTGTGCACGGTCACCGTGGGCAGTGTTGGGCAAGGGAAGGAAGACCCTGGCCTTGCTGTGTCTGCAGAGGCCACACACACCAGGGCCATGCCGTCCACTCTCTCGCCCGGAGAAGTCGGGAGGTGGCCTCTCCGTGGCCAGCGGCTTCTGCTCTGGATGAACTCCCGACGCCTCTGCGCCACGTGGTTGCTAGGTGCCGTTCTTCTCCACCTTTGTCCCTCCCCTCGCTCTGCTGTCTCGGGCACATGCTCCTGTTTACAAATCTCCTGGAATCATGTGCCAAGTTAATTATAATGTTTTATGTTTTAAAAAAGCGTTGGCTTTGTGTTGTTGGGGAAACAAAGGGAGGGCAGACACAGCTCCTGGCGCTGGCGGCAGCTTCCGAGAGCTGGTCTGGTCGGGGGCGTGGCGCGCCAAGCCGGTCTCATCGGGGGCGGGGAGGCAGCGGGTCCCCGCCCCACGAAGGAGGACGACGTTGCCTTGGGGTCCAGAAGCCCTGCCCGTCCTGCAGGCATCTCCCCCCAGTCTCGGGCACGAGGGCCCTGTGGGCAGCCTGTCTGCATCTCGGCTGGCGCAGACACCTGGCGGTGCCCCCTCCAGTCCTTCTGGACTTTGCGAGTTAGGTCTGTGCAGAGCCGTGGACCACGGTCTTGTTCTCTTTCAGAGGTCGTGCGTCATGGCGAGGGCTGCCCCTGGGAGTGCTGACTTTATTTTCGGCCTAGGAGGAAGTTATGGAGGGTTTTGGATTGGGGGGGCGGGTGCTGTTATTCAAACTCTACTTTATCGCAGGATATAACACAGAGGATGGGTTGTTGGGGTGGGAGCAGCAGCGGGAAATCAGTAGGGGACAGGCGGCTATTTCGGGGAGCAGACGGGCTGTAAGGAAGTAGTCCCAGAGGCTCTGTGACGGCCAGGGCGGGAGCGCGGTGCTGGGGGGCAGAGGCAGAGAGAGCAGGGGAGGCTCTCGGACATCTGGCTTTGAGCTTGTGTGGTTGGAGGTGCTCATCGGAGAACTTGGGAGGAGGAACAGTAGTCCAAAGGCTATGGGCTTAACTTGGGTGTGTACGAATTGGAGGTGCCCAGTAGTCTTTCAGGAGCGAGACCCAATGGGAATGGGAGGGGCCGGGTTGGCCTTAGTCCTTGGGATGGACAGCGATTTGGGGCTCATCTGCCCAGGACATTGATGAGGACACCTTGGGATCCTCCCGGGAGGAGGTAGAGTGAGAAGAGGCGTGCTGAGTGCAGCTTTCAGGGTCGGCCCTCTTACCGGAGGACAGGGTGCTCAGCAGGAGAGCGGGGCCCAGCTGTGGCTCCTGCGGGGAGATGTCTCCAGCATCCGGCGCAGGGCTCCCCTCCCCCTGCAGCGCCCCGGGCTTTGGGGTACATTGTCTCTCAACTGAGAGCACCTCCCAAATCCCCAGCCCCTTGTCCTTCCATTGACAGCCTGCAGCTGAGTTCTGTGTATGGGCTGGAGCCGGGGTTCGTGTCCCCCCTGTGAGGTCGGAGTGCCCACGGCAGGCGTGGGCTGGGGCCGATCGGGACGCAGCATGGGGTCGTGAATCAAAAAGCTGCTTCGGGTGGCATCGTCCAGCTCTGCCCAATTACAATGAGTGTGTGCTCTGTGACGCCCCCCATCTCCTGCAGTGTCCCGGGGGGAGGAGGGGAAGGCCTGGCTTCATGCCCGGGTGTCACAAGGACTTATGTCAGGAGGAGCGGGAGGCGGGCCGAGCGCTGCAGGGGCACACAGCCTCTGGGCTGGGAGCTTCTCTGCTCAAAGAAGAGGGGGACACTTGTGGGGAGGGGAAGCAGGGGGAGGTAGGCGGGAGAAACGGCAGACCCGTGAAGCACAGCAGAAGCCACGTGCACCGCCAGTGGGCTCCCCTGCCCTTTGGGCGCAGTACCTGGCGGGGGTCCCTGTGCAGCCCCGCGGGCGCGGGCTCTTCCGTGCTGACCTTGGGTCAGCGGGGCCGAGGTTTGGAAAGCAGCCCTCGAGCCAGCAGGATTTCCTCGTGGCTGGCTGCTCACGTGGGGAGTCTGGGGTCTCGAGCCGCGCCTTGTCAGCCCTGGTCTGCACGGAGTGTGGAGGGGAGACGTGGAGCACACGTGAAAGGGACGCTTCCTCTTCTAGAAAGACGCTGCGGTGTGCACGGCAGTGGAATGCCGAACGGCGCGTGAGGAGGCAGGAAGGGGGCCCAACTCCCGCTGCCTGCAGGTCAGAGCGGGGGCCACGACTGCGCCCCGTGTGTCGGCTGCAGGTCAAATTCCCAGGCGGGGCCTCAGAGAGAACAGAGGCTGGCTTTGTCCTCTGGGCCAGGGTCAAGGTCATTCTGGGACAGGACTAGGCTGGCCTGAGACTGGCCCCCTGGCGTGCGCACATACTGGCCTTTTGGGGAATCAGCCGCTTTTTCAGGGAGCGCCGGCCCCTTCTGATGAAGAGCACGTGCCCATGCCCTGCCCCTCTGGCGGTGCCGTTTCCTGAGCGCCGGGCCAGCGGAATCGGACCGGAGGTGACCTTCTGGGCCTGGCTTCGCTCACTCACCAGGACGTGTGTAAGGCTTGCTGGTGCTGTGGCTGCTCCGCGGGCTCCGTGGTGGTCTCTTGTGCACTCGGACCGGAGCTCGTTCCTCTATGGTCAGTTGGAGGGTGCCTTCGTTGCCTTTTCTTTTTGTAAGATTTTATTTATTTACTTGTCAGGGAGCAGGAACACAAGCAGGGGGAGCAGCAGGCAGAGAGAGAGGGAGAAGCAGGCTCCCCGCGGAGCAGAGAGCCCGATGCGGGGCTCAATCCCAGGACCCTGAGATCATGACCTGCGCCGAAGGCAGACGCTTAGCCGACTGAGCCCCCCAGGCGTCCTGGTTGCCTTGGTTTTTGGTGAGATGGAACGAGGTGGCTATATAAACACAAGTTTTCGTTTCTCAGGACTGGATACCCCGGAGCAGGATGGCTGGCTCGTCCCGCACGTTTAACTCAAGTACCCGCCCCACAGGTCTGCATCTGCTGGCCGTGTGCGAGCACACAGCTTTGTGTCCTGCCGCCCTTGGTCTGGGCACTCATTTGATCCCAGCCACTGTCGTCGGGTGTGGGTGGTGCGCGGGGGCTTTACAGGCTGCACCCCCCCCCCAGCCCCCACCTGGCTCCGACACTTGCTCCCGGGCTGCCCGGCACCTCCCCTCCCAGCTCTGCTGGCACATGCTTCCCGTCCAGATCTTTCTGTTCCCAGGGACGGACAGTGGGCTTATCTGGCCTTCTGAGTGCACTGAGTGGGGCCTGTTTCCTCCCTCCAATTTCCTGCACCGTTTGATTGTGTTTCCTCTCCTTGTCATCACTCGGGAAGCCCTGTGGTTATTCATCTTCTCCTCCCTCCGCCTGCAGCATCATTTATTTCATTTCTCTGAGGACTAGAGGGGGTACTGCACCCCTGTCTTCCGGGCCATGGCTCCTCGACTGGAGCCTGCCCCAGACACCAAGCGTCCCGGGCTCGAGAGTGCATCGCTCCGCCTGGGTGCACCTGCCAGTGCCCGCCGGCTCTCTGGCTGGCTTCCCGGGGGTGACGGCTGGACCTTCGTCTTCAGGATGGCCGCCCCAGCCTCGACGCAGGGGTGCGGTGCATGTGGGGTGCGGTGGCCGCTTGGGGTGAAGTCCCTCCCCAGTGGTGTTCCTTCTTTGCTCCTCTTTTGTTTTTACTTTTCCTCCAGCAACTTAGCCTCCTTGTGCCATAGGGACTTAGTATGAGAATTTTCTCTGCTTTTTATACTTTACTGCTTCCTGATCGCGTTTTTATTCCTCAGTTGCATGCGGGGTTCCAGGGAGTGGGAGTCAGAAGGATCTCAGGGACTTGCTGAGCCTTCCGGGGACTGTGTGAAGTGCACGGAGCCTCCCTCTTGCGGGCGTGTCCTTGGACGTCTTTGCCCGGGCGGGGGACGTGGAGGTCTCGGTCCATAGTGCTTCCGGGTCCGTGACAGCTGTGGAGGAGCCCTGAGGCTTCGGAACAGCCTGAAACAGTGCATCCTTCAGCACGGAGAGTTTTGTTTGGGACTAAAGAGCACTGTTTGAGAGGAAACTGCTGTCTGGTGAGCACGGAGGAGGGGCCTCCTGTGCCGCGCCATGGTCTCCGTCTGGCGGAGCGATTCCCCCAGGCATTGTGATGTCAGACGCAAACTCTTTCTTGGCCTGTGTTACGACAAGTAGAGCACCGCATGGAAGGGGGTGACAGCTCTGCTAGTCCCGGCCCCACAAAGCCGCTGTGGGGTCTGCCTGATGTTCGGGTGCGGCTCCCAGGAGGGACGGCGGGACACCGTACCCGGGGCGGGGACAGCGTCCGTCACTTACCATGGGCGCACCTGCTGTGTGCCGGAGCCCGGGCTGCGGCATAGCTGCTAACGTGCGGTCTGGCAGCCAGGGGAGGGTTGGGGTTCTTTGAGGCGCTGTTTTCTGGGGCTGGGGGTGGGCGGTGGACACCGTGTGCCCGGTCACGAAGCCTTACGAGAACGGCTTTGGTTTACCCCGGGGAAGTTCCTGTTGCTTCCTACCGAGAACGGAGCACTTCAGGGACTGGAGGGTGTCGCCTGTGACGCTTACTGCCCTTCTGCCCCTGGGCTCCGATGGCTCCGTGCCTGCGCTGGGCCCCTGCGTGGCCTCTCTTATGGTCCTGACCCCGTGCCGTGGGGCCCAGGGTGCTGCTGTCGCTTACCCGGGCCTTCTCGGGGGTGTTCAGGAAGTACCCGGATGCATTCAGAGGAATAATTAGCGTATCCTGTAAGATATGAATCTTAATTCCTAAATTACATATTTAGCAGATGGTCCAAAATAGCACTTGTAATGGCAACATTCAATTAGTGAGTTTAAAAAATGTATATTATTGCAACACTCTCCGTGGGTTTTATTTAGAGGTTTCTAAATATAGCGCTATAAAAACACAGAAGTGTTGCAAACTATTTACACCCACACTGCGGCAGTGAGCTCTGTGCTAAACTCCCCACGTTCACCAGGACGCAGGGTGTCGGTGTCCAGAAGGACACGGTTTGCTCCTGTGCACGGACAGCGAGGAGCAGTCCTGCCGGTCCCCGCCCCCATGCCGTGCCGGCTCGTGAGTTCCCACACAGCTGCCGGGAACCCCCACTTCCGAGTGTCTTGGTGGGGCTTGACTCACATGGGGCTCGACGTGGGGCCCAGTGCGCACTTGACTCACGTTGCATGCTCGTAAGATCCGTTTCCTGCACCCGATCCTGGGGGCGCCTCCAGTGGTCTCTGGCGGCCTAGCTCTGGTGCTGTCCGCGTTGACAGAAGGAAGCGACGTTTGAGGGCCCGCTCCAGTTCAGGACAGAGGTGGGGGCCCCCCGTCGAGGGCTCCATCTGGGGTCTCCAGAGGCAAGCCTGTCGCCCGTGGTACTCACAGGGGTCCAGTTGTGCGTGGGGGCTCTGAGCTGAGGGGTGGGCGCGGGGTGGTGCTGTGGGTACGAGGGGCCCAGGCATGGCCCTGCTGAGGCCCCCTCTCAGGGTGACACAAGCCACTGAAGCAGGAGTGCGATTTGAGTCTGCTTCTGCCTGCGGCCCGAGGGTCTCCTCGGCGGCCCTCCTCCTCCCACTCTGTCCCCCCGCGGGAGGAAGCACTGAGCCCAAGCAGTACCGACCAGAGCGCCTTTGTTGTTTCTGCTCTGAAAGGAGGAAAGTTTCTTACCAACTCGAAAGAACGCGAGCCAGTGCGAGCCTCCCCCAACCTACCAACCCCTGGATCTCTCTGAAAAGCAGGCCTTCCTGGTAATCAAGTGTTTACAGAGGAAGGCTTTGTTCAGACCCTTCCTAGGGCTCTGTATGTTTAAACAAAGAGCTTTTTGGACCTAAACACAGATGTTCATTTGAAAATGAAAAATCAAATGATGAGGAGCCAGCGTTTGAAAGCTAATGCCCTACAGCGAGCAAGACAAAAGGAGAAGACACTGTGTTGTAAATTTCACTTAAATAACTTTTTATTTTAAATAAAGTTTTAAACTAAAAAGGAGTCATTTGAAAGCTGCTCGTCTTCCTCTCTGTCCTCCAATGGAACATCTGTGCCTCTCTGGAGACTGGGAAAGACATGAATGCACAGCTAACCGGCAGAGAGCTCTTTTTACCATAATTACACCTTGCTCATTTCAGAGGCACAATGCCCGCATGAAATGCCAATTAAGCATGCTATGTTAATGAGTCGGAGCCTGAATGCCCGATTACAGCGGACACGAATCCCACCGGAACGGAACGGGTTTGGTAGGACCCCTGAGTTTGTTCTCTTTTAAAGGAAATGTTACCATATGTAGTGAAACTCTCCACTCGCTTTTATTTAAAAGTGATCCATTTTGGGGTTTTTGGTCAGCAGCTTTTAAAATAGGTATATTCTGAATTCCTGGAGGGGAGCCTTGTCCCCTTTGCTCTAGGTGGCTGCACAGGGTGTCTTGAAGGTCGCTGTGCCCCCCCCCGACCCCTCCCCCCCGCTCGCCAGGGGCCTGGGTGCTCGGTGGTGCCGGGCTCAGGGTGTTGCCAGGCGAGCTCAGCCCGGGTCCGCAGTGACCAGCGACAGGCGCCCGGGCGCTGTGTCCACACCTGGGGTGGCAGCTTGGGTCGAGTCTGGGGTTGAGAGCCCTGGACAGCAGGGCACTGGGGGTCTGACAGATCCTCGGGGCCCAGCACGTCAGTGCCGTGGAGGAGCCACTCTGCACCGTGGTGTCCCCGTCTGTCGCAGCCGAGCCCTCTCTAGCAGTTTCAAGTGGGAAGGGCAGGGGACTCGGTGCCGGTGTCTTTGCTGCTGGGGTGTCTGCACCTCCCGAAGGTGTCTTTCCTGAGTCTCGTCCCGAGGTGCTGCTGAACTTGGTGCTGACGATGAGGGCGGTTAGGCCGGTCTTGGGCAGGGCCCATCACTCGCCAGTGGGCGTTGCCAGCGAGCAGGGCAGGGGTGCCGACCCGCTGCTGGGAGGGAAGAAAGCAGAGCCCCCTTCCTTCACTGCTCGGTGGAAGGTCCCCCGCGGGGCGGGCAGAGCCTGGAAGGTGGGAAGGAGAGCGTAGGCAGCCACGGGAGGGGGAAGTGACAGGTGGGGGGGCGTTGCCTTGGGCCCAGCGCCTTGCTGGCCAGAACGGTCCTTCGTTCAGCCGTTTAAAGATCAAAAGCGCAGAATGCCTTGATTAGTTTTAGTGTGAAGCTTGGTCTGGGGCCCAGGGCTGGGAGCTCTGCCGACACGCCGACCACCTCCCCTGTGCCTGGCGGCGGCCGCTGCACACTTACCTCTGAAGAACCTGGCCGTTTGCCTCCTTGCTGGATGAGTACCCTGGGGGGCAAGCAAGGCAAGCCTGGCCTCTCCCTCTATGGGGTCGACGATAGGTTCCCGGGAGAACCATGCCTCGTGGCCCCCTGCCCCCTTCAGGGCGCTGTCCTCCCAGCCTCACACACCTGCCCCTGGGAGCACCTGCCCGGCTCCGTGTGGCTCTCTGGGGGCCATCGGTTCCGACGTAGTCTCAGCACTGGGGACAGAACGCTCCGTTCCTCCGTCGGGGAGGGAGAGGGACAGGCAGATGCGTGGCACAGGACACACTCTCCTGAGAGCCTCTCCTCCTCGGCCCTCCCACAGTCCCTGACCCTAAGAACCCCGAGGACGGCTGGCACGGCAGGTGTGCTGCATCGTCTGGGACGTGGAAGCCCTTGTTCGCATCCCGTAGGGCCTCGGCCTAAAAAAGAAAGCCTTGACTGAACCTCGTTTTGGAGTCAACGGAGCGCTGTGGGTGACCCCCCACTGCCAGACGGGCGTGGACATGGGCCCCCTAGGCCAAGGCCTGGCTCGGATCCAGCCGGACCCCGGC
>CM052890.1:983598-1005391 GCA_028534135.1 Potos flavus | reverse complement strand
GGCCCTTCAGGACACCCCACACTCTCCCTGTGCCGGGCCAGCCCTTTGGCACCGCCTTCTGGGACCGCTCGGTTAGGTTGGCCCTTGTGCTTTTGTCTTCACGGCACTTAGTGCCCGGCATCGGGGCCCACCCCTCCTTGTTTGCTGCCCACATACCCCCGGCGAGAAGTGCCCATGTTGTCGTCCTGGGCCGTGGTTCAAAGCACGTCTCACTCCCAGACGGCCGTGGGAAGACTACCAGTCCCTCCCTTGCTCCCACATCCCGCCCCGGACAGGAGGGACTCTCTTTGGGTGGCTGGGGTGGGGGCCCTATCTCGGGCTCGAAACGCACTGTGTGTCTCGTTGTGGCTCAGTATTCGGGAGGGACGTGTCCTCGGGCTGGGGTTTTATGACTACCCAGCCCCAGGGCTTGGGGGGCATCTGATGGGGACAGGTGGGCGATGGAGGCCGGCCGTGCAAGGCCCCGCAGTGGGCCTGGGTGATGGGTGTGCCAAGCAAAGCAGGCTCACCTGGGCTGGGAAAATTACAGCGGGACTTGGCGGTGCTGTCATCCGCGGAGGAGGCATTCGGGGTGTCAGAATGAAGCATGTATCAAACAGTTATGTTTTCAGGTTAAGAATTTAATGAGGAGTAAATTCATTTAAACCAAAGAGCTGGCTTTAGGGGAACTTCCTCTGTGAAAGCGTGTCGTGCGGCTGTCCTTGCTGCTGACATCTCATCCTTCCTCGCGCGCGCCAGCCCCTCTCCCGGGACGGCCGCCTCCTGCAGGCAGTGGTGTGCTTGATGTGCGGGTCCAGCATGGAAAGCTCGGTCTCTGCGGGCCACGGCGCGTCCCTGGGCCGTCCTCCAGTCCCCGTGATGGCTCCCCTCAGACAGGGCCGGGTGGGATGCGCTGTCACGTGCTGCGCCCTGGCCTGGCCTGCGTGGGCGTGCGGTGGCTTCCAGAGGCCCGCTGCCCGTTGTGCGGTGGGGCCGGGGGGGCTCTGGTCATTACTCCTCTGGCTGCAGATACTTCTGCTCAAGGCAGCTGAAGCCCCGCGTCTTCTCATGGGTGGTTTGACGCTGGCTAAATGGTTCATTTTCTGCTGGGCTCTTGGGGGCCTTTTCCCCCATGTCTGGGGGGGCTGTTTTGCAGCTTGCGATCAGGACTTGAGTGCCTGGTGGCTCCCCCATCTCACGCTCTCCCCACCATGTTCGCAGAGCCCAGGCCACCATCTGGGACTGTCCGCCTGCCTCGGGGTGCCGCCCGGGTACTGCCGTTCCGCGGTCGAGCCTGCTGTGCCGCGCCGCAGGCTGCTCCGGATGGGCGGTGTGCCCTGCTCTCCCTCGCCCTCCGTTTCTGTAACCAGCGGTCCCCCTGGGACCTGGCCGGTGGGGCAGGGGGTGGGAGCTTGCTGCTGCCTGTGGAGTCCCGGAGCCCCTGAGCTCAGTCCACACCTTCCGTACACGCGCCGGGTGGTGGGCTGTGCCCGGTTCCCAGCAGCCCCGCCTCTGTCAGACGGATCCGGGGAGGGGGGCGTTCCAGGGAGCGTCCTCTCTCCTTTCCGCCCCCTCCCCGGCTCCTGCATTTCTTCTCTGAGACGGGAGCACCGTCATGGAACGTGGCTGGGCGCTGTGTGCTGTCCCAGGGGCAGGCCCCATGGGCTTGGCCATCTGGCGAGGAGCTGCACATACAGCACGGCTGCGAGGGGCTAGCCCGGAACACAACGCAAGAGAGAAGGGGCACCTGCCTCGGCTGGCTGGGGCTTGTCAGGGATGGCGCCCCGCAGGCGTGGGTGACCTTGACGTTGAGGCCTAGGGCATGGTAGGAGTTCCTCATCGGTGGGCAGTTGGGGGGGGGGGTGTCTGTGGACGAGGGAGCACATGGGTGGGAGGGAAGGAGGCCAAGGGCAGGCCTTGCATGACGGGGTCCTGGGTGGCCGTGCACATGGGGGCTGGAGTGTGACCCCAGGGTGCTGTCCTTGCTCTCCTCAGGTCGTAACAACGGGCCAATGTCCTGAGAAGGGTCCGGGCTGGGTGCCCAATGCACTTGCTGGAGGAGGCGGGTGCGGCCACAGGGCATGGTTCGCTCCTCTGCCCTTCCCGCAGCCTGTTTGTGGCAGCGGACTGGGGCCCAGAGAGGCTCTGAGAGGCCCACCCCCCAGGTGCAAGGCATTGGGCGAGCGAGGCCTCTGGCCCCTCTGCTGCCTGTGCGGCACCGCGGAGCGCGCCCCCTTTCCTTGTGCCATCTCTGTGTTTACGGAGCGCGTGGGAGGCACTGCGCCGGCTCGGGGCTGCATGGGGCCTGTTTGCAGAGCGCACGGCCCAGCGGACCGGCCAGCAACAGCTGTGCACTTGGGTCAGCTGACGGGAGAGTGTCTTTGTCTTTCCGGTGTCGCTCTGGGCCAGTGCTCTCCACCTCCGAACGGCCTCCAGGGCCGGGGGTCCTCTGGGAGCAGAGCCGTCCGCATCTGCTGGACACCGTGGACGTGGGTCCCCCCTTGGCGGCGGGCTCCGTGCTTACAAGGACACTGTTCAAGTTGGCTACTTAAGATGCCCATAATTGGAAGGGGAGCCTTCCCCGTCCCGCATGGCAGAGGACTGTAAATCTTCTCTGATTAAAGGGAGCGGATTCAGAGGGTGGGAGAGAGGAGTTGGAAGCAAATTGGCAGCGCGACTCCCTTCCTTTTGCTGATGGGGAAAGTGGTTAATTAGGTGATTTTTCTCTTCCTCTGACACGTGCAAACGAGCCTGTGTTGGTAACTGAGCTGTTACGTCGGTGGTGGGATTTCAGCACCCCTGTCGGCTTGTCAGGCGTGTCTGCAGAGTCGGGGTGAGCTCGAGGAACAGACGCTTGAAGGCTCTTGCCCCCCGTGGGCTCCTCTATAAACCCCGGGGGCTAGCCGCGGGCGGGGGCGGGGGCACTCCATTCCCATCCTCCCACCCGTCCGGGCCTCGCGGCTACGGAAGACAGAGGTAGCAGGACGAGTGGCCAGGATGTTAGTGGTCATTGCCTGGGGCCCAGCCTCGCCTCGCCACGCTTCTCCCCTGCTTCCTGCGTGCGGGAGTGCCGGCGCCAGGCTCTGGCTGCCTGTGGGTGTGCGTGTGGGGGTCCCGGGAGCCGGCTGTCCCGGCTTGGCGGGGCTCAGAGCAGGACCCCGGGCACTGGCCACACCAGGAGACATTTATGGTTCTTAGGAAGCAGGCTCTTCGTTCTCAGAAGTGTGCAGCTAAGACATCCGTTTCATTCTCATTCCTGCCAAAATGCCGGAATCCGTGAAGCTGCTGCTTTCTCGCACAGGGTTTTGGGAGTAAACAAGAACTCAGACATCACTCCGGTGGGGTTTGTTGGCCTGCTTCCTGTTTTCTAGCCAGTCTCGGTCGGGGCTGCGCCGGGCCGCTGGCTGTGGGCTTGGAACCTCATCTGGTGCCTGGCATTTGCTTTTTCTTCCTCCCGGGCTCTTGGCAGGTGGTTCTTGAACCCCCGTGCCCCCTCCCCCAACCCGGGGTTCTAGGCTGTGTGTGGTCGGAGGGGAAGCGTTGCGGTCCGCTCTGCCGGCGCCCCAGCCAGCGGCAGTGACGCGTGTGGACTGTGAGCCCATGAGGGCTCAGGCCTCCTCCTGCACTCCACCGGCACCAGGACCGCCTGCGCCTTGGCCTCCCAGCGGGATGGACCCTCTCGGGGGCTCGTTCCCGGAGTCCGTGCCCCGCGGGACCTGTGGCCCGGGCCTCAGGACTGCCAACAGGACGTGATGGCCGAGCTGGTTCCCGGCCTGAGGCAGGGAGGCCCCGACCGTGTCTGCTGGATTTTGAAGACGCGGATCTTCTGGCTCGGGTTCCTGGGACCCCGACGCCTCCCACCCTGACGTGCACTCGCCACTCTGCACTCCTGCCTGGCCTCCGGGCGGCCGGTTGTCAGTGCAGTGGAGACGGGTAGCTGTCTGTCTTGCAAATCTAAAATGAGATTTTACTTTTTAAATAAAAAGAAAGGAACGCTTGAATATTTGCAGCTGGGAGATGGCAGAGATTAGAAATGCTACTTCTCTCTGCGGCACAAAAGAAGGGGAGCGAGGGGAGCGCAGTGCTGCTGAATGCTGATGAAGCCGCGGCAGCGCGAGCTCGGTGGGGACAGGGCCGGCGTTCCCAGCTGGGCTGTGGGCGGGCGGGCGTCTCAGGCCGGGGTGGGAAAGTCACCCTGGCTCCGGCTTGAACTTGCTGAACTCCAGGTGCCTTGTTCCAGAGTCCAGCCCAGCCGCGGCCCGTGCTGCCCGCACCTCCACCGCCTCCGGTGCGGCCTCCGGGCCTGCAGCACCTGCCGTCCGCCTCTGTTGCTCCCTCACTGCCCGGGGAGCCGCCGGGGAAGGTCGCGTGGATCCCTCGGCCGGCGTGTCTTCCCGTCTTCATTCCTGGAGCCCTGCGGGCACACACAGTCCGCACTGCCACACACTGTGCGTTCCTCAGTGTCGCTCACGCCCCTCGCCCGCAAACCAGGCAGCACTGCGTGCACTCATGAGGGCATGCTGCCGCGTGCCCGGCCTCCTCCTGGGCTGGGGTCACGGCCACGGTATGCGGCCGGCTGCCGTCGGGAGGCCCATGCTGACTGCCACGCTGCGGGCTTGGTTCCCCCGCCCCCCCCGCAGCCCTGTCTTCCCCCTGCGCCAAGCTGGCGTGTTCTCACTAGGCGGACTCGCGCGCCGGCCCTGCCTTCTGCAAGGAAGAGGCCGGTGTTGACCGGGCGCCTTCTGTGGGTGGAGCCTGACTGATGGGGCCGCGCCGTGGGGCTTCTCCTGGAGGCCCGCCGCACATGTCACCCAGAGCCCGAGGTCGTCCTGGAGTCTTTGCAGTTGAGGCTGTGTGAGGTATGTCTTCGGACTAAGGGGAGGCAGAGCTGTGCAGCCCGGGGCCTGCTCTGCCAGGGACTCGACTGGGTCCTTGTCACTCGTGTCTCACCGCATCCCCAGAGGCGCGGCGTGCCGGGCGTGGTCTCGTGTTGCCGCGGTGCCTGCGACAGCTGAAGATGCCCAAGGTCATCAGACGCCCCGCGGGTAGGAAGGGGAGACTGCGGCACAGAGGGGGCGGCTGCCTGGCCCACAGCGCAGGTTTGAGAGCGGCGTCTGCGCACCGGTGATGATTCCTGTGGCTGGTCACACCTTCGTGCCCAGCCCTCTTTGGCGTCGCTGGCCTTACCTCCAGCATAACAGAGGGACCCTGCATGGGGGCTAAGGAGACCGAGCTCTGGGGTAAAGACCCTTGCCCGGAGTCACACAGCCAGTCAGGGGCGGGGCGGGTGGGAGTTGAGGCTGGAGCCCACGTTCTCGCACACGTGCGTTGCCACGGCTCTGTGCCCCCTGCCCAGCCCTGGGCTCCGCGGTGCTGGGCGGGTGCCGCCTGGGCCAGCCCGTGCCCTGGTGTCCATTGGTGGGTTCCTTGAAGGGGCTTGAGGTGACTGGTCTGCCTAAAGCAGGCACAAGAAGGTTCTCCTGGAGCCACAGCCTTCTGCCATGGAGGCAGCATCTTGGGTGACCCTGGGCTTGGCCCTTGTGTCATCTGCTGAGGAACTCCATGATGTTGCTGTGGCCCTCGTCACCCCCTTGCCTCCTGCGCGTGGTGAACAAAGCAGAAGTGGGCCGTGGTGATTTGTGCCACTGGCATCCCAGGAGGGCAGCAGAAAAACACAGAACCTGGTGCGGAGCAGTGCAGGAGAAGACGCGGGCTCTGGGCAGAGGAAACCAGAACCAGATTCACGTTCAGCCAAGGGGTTGCTCGTGCCTGGGAAGCAGATCTCATACATTAGCCGGGAGGTGGGGATGCTGGGGGGCAGACGGCCCAGCCCACGTGCTGCAGACGGACTGGGTTTGCACCCAGCCCACCACACAAGGGACACACTTCCTTTTCCTCCTGGGAGCCGTGGTTGTGGCCGACCAGGACAGCCTTTGATGGGCCAGTCTCTCAGAGGCCGTCCTCCCTGTCCAGGTAGGGGCCACACGCTTGTGTTGAGCGGCGCCCGCTTTCTCGTTTCTGTGCCCTCCAAGGTGATGTCACATCCCTGTTCTCTTGGCCAGGGCAGGGGGGTTAGTGTAGGTGGCCCTGAGATTTTCCAGCCCTGCCAGAGCCTTGCTGTGGACACACTCTTCCCCCCCCCTCAGGGAGGCACGGCCTTCCCGGGAGAAGACCCTGCACCCCCCGCCCCTGCCGGGTGCTGCCCCTGAGTGCGCTGTGCACGCCGTCTGTCTGCCGCCCCGTGTGCGCACCCACGGACGCTGTGGCTTCTGCACGTGGCCTCCTCCTGGCTTCCCTCCCGGGAGTCCTCCCTGGCGTCCTGGGCCCACCGGGCCGGCTTGTGCACGTGCGCTTCCCCGTGTCCCGGAACCCGTGTCCTCACCCCCTCAGGCCTCCCCGCCGCGCGTCCGTGTCGGCCTGTTGTTTTAGTGGCAACCAGCGCTGCTCACAGCTCCCCAGTTCCCGTCGTGTTGCCTTTGCTTTCACGAGTGACTGATCCCCCTGTCTCCGGGAGCACGCGGAGCTGCGTGGGCTGCAGCCAAAGGGAGGCTGGAGGTAGAAAAGGGGAGACAAAACTTCCTTTAAAACAAAGTATTTCAAGAGACATTTTATTTTACAAGATTTTTTACGTTTCGATGGTTGTTCAGTTTGAGGCGCTTGCTGTCGTCCTCTAACTTCTGAAAAAAATGATAGCGTGTATGAGAAAAGCACAAATTACCGGTGAACAGTGTACCCAGCTCCCAGGCCGAGAAACAGCCACCGGCCTCCGAAGCCGCACCCTGCCCTTTCCCGTCTCCGCACCTGCTGCCGGAGACGGCGGCTGCCGGCGTCGGCGCCGTCTGGCCTACTCTCAGCTCGGCCTCGGCGGACTCACGTGATATCACGCGGGCGGAAGAGCACGGACGCATGTGTGGTACTCGTGCAGGGCGAGAGTCGCGTGTCGGTGTCCATTGTCACTGCTCCGCGATTCTTCCTTGTGCCAGTATTCTGGGGTTCCAAACCGCTCTGCTGTTGGCGGGCGTTCGGGCGGTTCTCGGCTCGGGCCGCTGGTGAGTGCATGCTGCGCTGGGGGTGGCTGGGGGTGCCCGGGGTCCCTGGGGCCCCCGCGCTGTGCTGGGAGCCCTGCTTGCACCATCTCTCACCACTGCTTGCGCGTCCGGTTTTGTGTCGTGTGCGGTCAGGCCCTGGGCCCGTTTCCCACCGTGTCGTTGGCTCCGTAGCACCGATCCGTGCGGGTTCCTCCGGTGACCCGTGCATGTGTGTGTCCGCAGCAGACTTGTTCCCATCGAGCCCAACTTCTCAGCTTTTTCTCTTTGTGTCTTTAAAGACATCCTCGGTGACTTCGAGCAGCATTCCGTGTTTGTTTCCGAGAGCCGTCCTGCCTCGCCTGCCCCGCCTCGATCCCGTCGGCCGGACGCGTGTGGCCTGCTGTGGGGTGCGAGGCTTCAGAAGCCTCCCTCGCCAGGTTCGCAGCCAGTCGACCTGGTCGCTTGTGGAAGAGACCAGCTTTCCCTGCTGGGTGTCATGATCACCGTACACGGGGACTGTGCGTGTTTGGGGCTGTTCCCTCAGTTCCTTAGTCCGTCTGCCCACCGTTTCCTTCTGATGAGCGTACGCAGAGGAGGAAGACGCCAGAAGCTCTGGAGGAGGCTGGATTGAGGGGGGTCTGGGAGCCACGAATAAGGGTGTGTCACAGAGCAGGGGTGACCAACGTGTGGCTGCCTTAGCTTGACCTGGTAAGACGACCCTTTGGAAGTTTGCCACGTGGCGTTCGTGGTGGCTTTGACAGTAGTGGGTTCTGTGGGGGTGCGGGGGCAAGCCTGTGCGAGCGAGCACGGCCAGAGCCGGGGTGAGGTGGCTCGTTTGATTTCTGCAAAGGGAGTGGCTGGGCCAGTCGCGCTGGGGTCTTCAGGGCACACGTGCCAACGAGGCAGGCTTTGTTCAGGATGCATGTTAACGGGGATGGCCCGGCCAGCGGGTGCTGCTGGAGGTCAGCAGAGGAGGTGGCATCAGGGTCTGCCGTGGCGGGGACGTGGGCTGCCGTCTGGGCCAGCAGGAGGGGCTGCAGAGTGGGCAGGGGAAGGAAGGTGTGGTTTGGTCTGTTTTCTCCACGGAATGCAAAGTAGGTCTCTGTGGCCGAGCCTGAGGTTGGTGGAGACTGGGACCTGAGATGGCCATGACACAGAGTGGGCTGGGGGCGCGGCACGACTGCACGGGGGGAGGGGGAGCGTCTGGGCATGGGGGCCGCCTGCCAGCAAGACCTCGCGTTCCCCTCGGCAATACTCATCGGTGCTGCTGCAGGGGTGCGGCAGACGCGGCGGTGGCGGCCTTGGGCGTCGTCAGCCCCTGCGGCGAAGTTGGGAGGGCAGCAGAGGCGCAGAGTGAGAGAAGTGGTTCTCGCCACTGATGCTGGACTTCCCACTGGGATGACGAAGGCGAGGGGAGTGGGACCTGTGGTCTGTAGGCGGCAGGGACGGAGCCGGGTCACGGTTCCTGGAAGGACAGTCAGGCCCTCCGGTGGGGGTTGCCGAGCTCAGTGGGGCAGGTGCTGGGAGGCGGGGCGGCAGCCGAAAGGCCCATGGTGGGAGCAGCCCGGCTGCCCAGTAGGTGTGCCGTGGGGAATGGCAGTGAGGCTGGATCCTGCCGGATCTCAGTGTGGCTCTGGGACGGGACCAGCAGCGTTCACTTGGCAGTAAGAATATGGGCCATGGCATGCGCTCCCTGCTGAAACCCTGGAACAGCTTCCTGTCCGAGGAGGAGCTGAGCAGTCTCTGCAGCGGCCTCCGAAACCCACGTGTCCCCAGCCCCTGCCTGGGACTTCCTCCCCGTCTTCGCCGTCCCCCTTTCTGCTGCCGCCCGCCCGAGCCCCCACGTCAGGGGTCATCCTCTCTGGGCTGGCTCTTCCCCTCTGTGATGGTTTCCTTTGTGCTGCTTGTCTCTCTAGTCGTTTTCACATCCCTGGAGCAGCTTCTGTGCGTGCAGACGGCCGCCTGACATCTCGGTCCCGCGCCTTCCCAGCTAGCTGCGCTCTTTCCGGGGCAGCCCAGCCCCAGCCCCACCGGCCCCAGTCAGCACTCCAGAGCTTCCGCGGCCACCTCGTCCCGGTTCCTCTGGCTGGCCGGTGCCCGGCGTCTACGGCTTCTGGTGCCCATGCTGTTGGCTGTGGACGTGCCGGTGGGGGCTGGCTGCTCCCCCAGTTTGCCGGATCTGCCCTGCCCATGTGCTGGGAGGGAGCTTTCCACGCCCGGAGTGGGGGGAGCCAGAGCCTTGTCAGCCCTTCCAGTAGCTTTTTTGGATCGTGATTACAAAAGGAATCCATTTTCATTTACAGCATTTGACAAAAACAAAGCAAAACAAAACCGGGACAGCTGAGAATAAAGGTTTCCCACAGCCCTTCTGTCCCGTGAAGACCACAGTGAACTTCTAGGCTGAGATCCTTGCTCACGTCGAATAGGTGTTTTCCTGATAGCGTTTTTAGGAAAACGTCATACCCTGTGCCGTGTGTGGTTTGGGTCTTCTTCCTTTGTTCAGTCTCGTGAGCATTTTCCATGTTCAATATTCCTTTAAAACCAAACTTTTGGCTGTAACTTTCTTTACGAATGCTTTATTGACCCAAACTTGTTAGGTACTTTTTTCACTTTTCTAAGTAACACTTTGGTTGATATACACATTTCCAAACCTGTTTGCATCCCTGGCCATTTCCTCGAGGAGTCCTTAGCGTGGCCGTGGCCGCTGGGAAAGTCTGCACGTGGTCCTGTGCGACGAGACGTCTGGGCTGGTGTAGCACGCCGGAGTCCTGGTGCTCGCTCAGCGGGGACGGCAGGCCGGTGGGACCCCGCAGCCCTGGGTGGGCGCAGGTCCGGCCCCGTCCCTGACGCGGCGTGTGACCTCGGCCAGGAGCTCCCGCACTCAGAGCTTCCCATGGGAAATGGGAATAGGAGTGCTCCCTGCGCACAGCAGGACCTTCTCTGTCAGCGCCCCTCCCGCGGCTGCCGGCTCTCCACCCCAATCGGCTTGTTGGTGCCGCGCTGGTTGGACGCCAAGGTGTGCTTCAGCGGTTTTCCCGAGACCCTTCTCCTTGAGGGTCCCTCGCACTCACCCCGCTGCAGGCCTGCGGGACGGCACCCTGTGCCCAGTGCGGGCAGGACCCCGTGCTCGGTGGCTGTACTTTACTTGGGCCCCCGCGCCCGGCTGGTTCTGCGCTCGTGCGGCACTGTGGGCCGAGGCAGACCGTGCGGCCCCTGCCCTCGCAGCCGCGGCACGGAATGGTCCCGGCTCCGGCGCTGCCCCAGCCCCCTGTGCGGACTTGCAGAGGGAGGGACTGGGGCGGACTTGGAAGTCCTGTTTCCAGACGTGTGCTCACCGTCTTGGCCCCACTCGTGTCAAACTCCCGGCGGTCTTGTTTCCTCTTTAGCTCATCTGTGATCTCAGCATTCCTGGCTGCTCCTTGCCCTGACTTAGGGCACCCCGTTCCCCTGCCACCTTGGCTTTCCGCCTGAGGGGAGCAGAGTGGCCGGGGGCACAGTCCGTCCCCTTTGTGACGTCTCCGGGGCCCTGGGGGAGGAGGGGTGAGTGGTACCGGTGGTCGTGTGCATTCGTCTCTGGCTAGCTCCCGTTCTGTCTTTGTCCTGCTTCTTGTCACCGACTGAGTGATTCATCTGGAGTCTCTAATTGGAGGGACTCCGGCAGCTCTTGTCTCGAATCCCCACGTGACCGAGATTTGGTTAGTTCTGAGGCCGAGGCCCAGGTCTTCACCTGTGTCATTACTATTTGTAATTCTGTCACCCAGGCCGGCTTCATCCCCTTCCTCCTGCCTTTGGGATTGGTGCATTTCGGGAGCCTGCCTTCCCTCCTGTCAGGTGTCCCGGCCAGATGCAGCCCTGTGGGGCAGGCCTTGGGAGTTGACTTGCCAGGCCCCTAGCGGGGTCTCAAGGAAGCAGGCTGCGGGCTGCACCCTCCGGGATGGGTGTCTGACTCCCGTGGGGCTTGAGCTGCCCACGTCTCAGGCCGGGCTGCAGGGGAGACCGTCCCGTGCTGCGAGGACGCCCCCTTCCCGTGGCCGGTTACAGCCGTCTGACGTCTGATGTTGGGGGAACACGGTGTGTCGGCATTTCCTATTAAATAGCACCTTATCGAGGGGTCGTCACATCCCATCAAATGCTGACACCTCGTGCGTCCTCCCGGCCAGTGCCCGCCCTGCCCCTGGCTGCTGGGTGGGTTCGGTCCCCTTGCTGCCTAGCGAGGGTCTGGCGGGCTCCACCACGGCCTGTTGGTCCCTCTCCCGTGTGGCGCCTGGGCACTATTTCTGTGCAGGTCTGGTTGAGCGCGTCCTCGGCTCAGAGTGTGGTGTCTGCGCTCTGCTCGGGGGGAAGCCACCGGCTTGCTTTGCTCGCGCCCTCGCAGCACCCGCCGTGGTGGGTCTCGTGGGTGCAGCGAGGCCCAGGGATGGCTGCTCGCGCTGCTCCCGCGCCTGCGCCTTGTCCTCGTCACTCCGCCCGCCCCGCCCCTTCTCAAGCGCTTGCTGACCCATCGGGTGTCTTCCTTTGTGAACTGCTCTCAGCGTAGATGTGACTTACGTATTTTTCTCCTTATTTGTTCACAGCCTTTGTCTGTTTTTCTGTCTTCTTAAACGTACTTTTTGGAGGAGCTTTTAATAGCTTGAGGAAATTAGCCCTTTGTCTGGAAATACGGCTTCCCAGTTTGACATTTCCCTCTATTTGCTCATGAAATTTTCCTGCAGACATTAATCTTTGTTTGCTGGTTGAGTCCACGGGCCTTTTCTTTCCGTGCTTCTGTTTTGTGTTCGTTTCCGTGTGAGCGCGGAGAGAACGGTCGGGAACGGTCTCCCGCAGTTTGTGGTGTCGTGCTCTGGTTCTTGGGTCCGGAGCCCCCGCCCACCGAGCCGTCTTGTGTTCGGAGCACGGGCTCTCACCGTGTGTTCCAGAGACCCCTGGTTGTCCTAACAAGACTCCGTGCGCAGCCAGTCTTTCCTTGACGCCGGGCTCCTCTGACAGAGGAGTTCGCGGTCCCGTTTACTTGTTTCGAGCATGAGGATGAGCCTGGCTTTGGTTCCGGTGGCCGCATGTGGCGCCTGTGGGCCCGGGTGGCGGGGTCCTCCTCGCGTCTTCTCTGTGTCCTGCTTGCTTTCTCCATGTGGACTCCAAGCGTGCTGGCCTCGTTTCAAATAAGGGCAGTTCTAATTGGCGTTGCCTTCAACGTGCAGGCTCGTTTAGAGAAGTTGACGTCTTAACGATTCTGACTCTTGAGTACTCTGTCCAAGGATGTGCCCGTTGGTTTGTCTTTTTCTGCCTTCCGTAGTATTTAAGATTATCTTAATTTTTTACACTGTTATTTTACACTGTTTTTTTTATTTTACCTTTTTGTTGCCGTGTTGGGGTCTTTTCTTCTGTGACGTCCTGTGGCTGTTCTCATTTGGTATCACGGGAAGCCAGTGCTTGGATCTGTGACCCGGGAACCCCACTCCCTGCTCTGGACGGTGCTTGAGGGTGTGGGCGTCGGCCACACACACCCGGTTTCTGGTCTCGGCTCTGCTCTGAACTGAGTCGGAGTCTTAGCCTTCCCAAACCCTGTTTTCTTTACTTTTCCTTGGGGATGCTTCGAGCGCCTCCCTTTGGGGATTGCTGCGAGGGTGCGCAGTGCTGCACGCGGGGCCGGCACCCACGGACGGAGCCGCTGCCCTCGTCTCCGTTCCAGTCAGTGTTGTGATGAGCGTCGTGATGAGCGTCTTCACCGCAGCGGCTCCGGAGTGGAATGGCCCCTGCACGGTGGCCGTGCGTCTGTGAGCCCGTGCCTCCAGCTGCACGACTTTGCCTGCTGCGCACGGCGCTCTCACGCTTGTGCCTCGCTCCTGCCCCTTGTCTGCTGCCGGGCCGTGCTCTTCCTTTCTCTCTGTGTCTGGGCTGCTTGGCCCGCCGCGCCGAGAGCTGCTGGCGTGGCGCCGGCCCACCGTGGCGGGAAGGGGAAGCCGAGTGAGGGATCCCTGCACGCGACTCCCTTCTCCTGCGGATGATCCCGATGGACCAGGGGCAGGGGTGCTTGGTGCACACACCGCACGTGGGCTGCGGCAGAGGTGCTGGCTCAGCCGGGCACACGCACGGGGCTGCGGAGCGCTCACCCCAAGGCCTGAATTGCTGATGCCGGCCCGTGCTTCCCACATGTGTTCTAGCTGTCGCCCTCCCTTTCCGGACTGCGCTCCTCACTGCAGTGCTGAGGGCCCCCTCCCGGTGCACAGATCTGAGGGGTCAGCTCTGTGGCTCCTCTGCAGCTGGGTTGGCCCCAGTGCTTGCTGGACCTATGCTCGCCGACGCCTGCAGGCATGTGGCGCTCTCCTGCCGCACACCCCCCCCCCCATCTCCCAGCCCTGGGTGCGCTGGACTCCTTGTCTGCCCCTCATTCGTTCAGGATGTTTTGCCGACCACCTCCTAGGTGTTGGGCGCCGTGCATGGTGTTGCGCTCCCGCAGCTCCCCATCTGGTGGGGCGGAGGAAGGGGCCCACTGCGTGCCGGGAGCCAGGGAGCTGGCCCTGACTTGGGCTGGGCAGGCGCTGGGCCAGGGGCAGAGACCGCGGAGAGGCCAGGGAGAGGGCAGCGGGGAAAGAAAGGGGCATCTAAAGGAGCGGATGGCTGGGGCGGCGGCTGGGGGAGGGAGAGGCCGTGGAAGAGAGGCTGCGGGCAGGTGAGGTCTCCCCCAGGCGGGTGCGCCCCAAGCGGATCCGGGGCGCAGCCCAAGCAAGCGTGCGCCTGGCGAGGGTGCCCTCAGCTTGCTGTCCTCTTCTCAGTGACTCAGCCTGGCCAGGTACGGGGGGTGCTGCAGAGAGAGGAGCAGGTGTGGTCCAGCCGCCTGGGCCCGCCCCGGAGGCCTCGCTTTGCCAGGAAGCGGTGAGGTGCTGCTGGGATCTTCTTTCTGGAAAATTGCTGCGTAAGCACCTCGCAATATTATCATTTCAATGGGACTTTTTCTACTACTGTGATGAAGTTTGGGCTCAGCCAGAGCGGGTTCCTTGTGTGGTTGTGTAGCTTTGGGATGCTAATCTCATAGACAGATGGCCACTTTGAAATCCATTTCCTGTGAAGAAATTGTGTGAAGGGAAGCACTTTTCTTTGTCACCAGCCTTCTTCCTCCTCTTGCTGGGTGCCGCAGGCCTGTGGGACTGCTGAGCGGGGTTCTTATCCTGAAAGGCCCTGGTGACGTGCACACAGGAAGGGGGCCCTTCGGGACGCAGGTGACTCACTGAGACAAGCCCTGGCCTTCAGGGCTCAGTGGGCGGCTTCTGGTCCATGTTTGCGAAGGGCCGAGCGGGAGAGCGAGGACCGCGCCTGCAGCGTCCTCCCAGAAGCCATGCCCGCGGTGGCTCTGGGCCGCGTCTGTGCACAGGCGGCCCCCTGAGCCTCTGCTGGTGCCTGTGCTGCGGGTCTGTCGCTCCCCACCTGCCACTGAGGCTCTGCGTCAGGCTCCACGGGCATCGGCAAGATGAGCCGGCGTGCCTGATGAGGAAGGGCTCGGCACTGCTGTCCTGTGAGCTTACCTTGAACGTCGCCTTGCTTCCACTGTGCCCGCGGCTGGCGTTTACGTTCACCGGCGGGCCTCCTCTCCTTGAGCTGGTGTGAGAAGCTCGCCTGTAGGGGTTTTATCCCATTTGTGGGTGAGGAGGTTGAGGCGTGGAGGCATCTGGGGTGCACCGTCTGACACAGAATCCACACCCTCTCCCGTGTCCGTGGGGCGCCGTGCCGGGCAGACCGCAAGTTATGTTCGCAAATGCGCCTCACTTAAAATGTTCAGAGTCACACAGAGTATGTTCTCCTACCACAAAGGGATAAAGATTAGAAGTCGGCGGCAGAGGGACATTTGGAAAATCTACAGACCAGGGCACATCAAACCACACGTTCCCTAATACCAACGAGTCAAGGGAGAAACGCGGGAAATTAGAAATGACTGCGGGTGAGTGGGGCGCATGCGGGGCACTCACAGGGAAGCTCACAGCTCTAAAGGCCTGTGTTAAAGCAAGAAGAAGGATCTCACATCGGTAGCTTCCCACCTCAGCGAGCTGGAGGAAGAGCAGACTAAATCCACAGCAAGTGGGAGGGAAATAAAAATTAGAGATGAACGAAAGGGAGGACAGAAAAAAACAAATAGAGAGTTATTTATTTGAAAAGGCGAATACAATGGACAAACCATTAGCCGAACCGACCGAGCAAATGGGGGAGAAGTGTCAGCAAAGCAGGAGTGGGAGTGGGGACATTGCTGCACGGAGGGAGAATGCCGGGAGAGGGCCGTGGAAAACCGCACGCCCGCACGTTAGACTGTCTCGGGGAGACCCACGGAGCGCCGGAGCGGATCGGAGACATGGGTCCATCTGTAGATGGACCCGGCGGTTAGTAATCAGCCACTCGAATGTTTGCAGCGAAGAAAGTCCCAGGACCAGATGGCCTCATTGGTGAATTCTACTTTATGTTTAAAGAAGGGACTTACACCAATCTTTCTCAAACTGTTCCCAAACATGGCAGGGGAGGAATCCCTTTCAGTGCGCAATTTCAGGAGCTCGCGTTTGGGCCCCTGCCTTAGCGCGCACACAGTGACTCAGGTGCTAACACTGTGAACTCGTGGAAGCATTGGTGTCCTAAGTCTTTGTGACCTTGGACTAGGGAGTGGCTTCTTAAATAGGATGCCAGAAGCACAGAGTGCTTCATCCAAATGAAACACTTATGTGGGTTAAAGGACACAGTTAGGGGAGTGAAAAGTCAGCCCATGGAATGGGAGAAGAGACTTGCAAATCATGTGTTTGATGGGGATCTAGCATCCAGAACGTCTAAAGAATTCTCACAGCTCAATGTCAGAAAGACTAAAAACAGAATTTAAAAATGGACAAGGGGCCTGAGCCATCCATCTGCAGAGGACACACAGGTGGCCCGTATGCGATGTGGCTGGGATGGCAGCGACGAAGAACTCAGGAAACCGGGGTTGGCGGGGAAGTAGAGAAATGGCAGCCGTTGCGTGTGACGCAGGGCAGGCGCCGTGGAGGACGGGGCGGCTCGAGCAGATGCTGGCGCACCCAGGCCTGGAGGCACAGCGGTCGTGCTGGGCCAGCAGTCCGCAGCGGGAAGCCGCCCACGGCCTGGCGGCAGCGGAATCCATGATGAATTTTAAAAACGGGATGTGTCCAGACAACGTGGCTGTCACTCAGCCTTTGAAAGGAAGAGAACTCTGGCACCTGCTCCAGCGTAGTTGAGCCTTGAGGACACGGTACGCAGCGGAAGAAGCCAGACAGAAGACAGACACTGTAGGACCCCATTTGTATGAGGTCCCCGGAGTCATGTCGTCAAACTCAGAGAGACAGAAAGTAGTGGGTGGGGCCCGGGGCTGGGGAGGGGAGGGGGTCCGTGTTTCATGGGGCAGAGTCTCAGTGTGGAAGATGGAATGCTCTGGAGACAGGCGGTGGTGGCTGCACCAGTGTGTGTGTGTGCTCGGTGCCCTGGGAGCGTGTACTCAGCAGTGGTTAAACTGCATGCTACGTATATTTCACTGCAAACACAAAGGGCAAGGGACGTAAGTAGACGTTTCTCCAGATGCGCAACGGTCACACAGAGAGCGTGGGAAGGACTGTGAGACGCCACTTCACACCTGCTGGGTCGGCCAGGAGCAGGGGAGGAGGGCGGCTCCTGGAGCGTGAACTTCTGAAACCGCGCGTCCTGACACGTGGTGTTTCTAGAGTGTGAACGTAAGAGACGGCAGGTGACCAGTGAGGCTGTGGGGAACGGGAGCCTCACAGACGGCGGCCGCTGGGGGACCCAGTCTGATGGGTCCTCAGAAGGTTCACGCGGCGTCCCGCCCGGCACGGCTGTGTGGAGGGCTGTTCCTGAGGGCATGGAAAACGCTCGTTCCCCCACAAACCTGCCCCAGGGTGCTCAGAGCGGTGCTGCTCACGGGAGCCAGAGGCAGACGGACCCCAGCTGTCTGCCCGGTGACGTGCAGGTAAGCCAGGCGCGGCACACCCGTCCCGCGGAGCGTCGCTCGTCCCTGATCGAAGCGACGCGTGGGCTCACCTGGCACTGTGAGGACAGTTCTCACTGGAACCGGGGTGCTCAGTGAGAGGGGCCCTATGTGCACGATTCCACGGGGGTGGCACGTCCACACCGGGTGAAGCCACAGACACAGTCATGGGCGCCGGGCTGGGCAGGGGCTGGGGAGGGGCTGCCCGGGGGCTTGGGGTGAAGGGGCCTTCTCGAATGTTATGTTATGTTTGCATGGCATCGCAAATATACTAAAAACCATTAAGTTGTTTAACATGGTGAAATTGGTGAATTTTGTGTAGATTTTATTTCAAAAAACAAGTCAGTTATGCAACAAATGGTTTTGTGATGTTAATGACCGAGAGGCTCATTGAGCAGCTGCCCCCCTTCTGTGTAAGTGGGCTGGGGGGACGCATAGCACGGTGCAGGTCCTTGGTCCCTGGCGGTTTGGGGACGAGAGGCAGGCGTGTGGAGGGCACTCCTGGAGTGGGCTCAGTGCCGGAGTCGACAAGGGCTCCCTGCGACCTCAGGGCAGTCTGAACTCGGTGCTCCTTGCTCCTTGGTGGGGACAGGCCGTGGCCCAGGCTCCCGGGAGTGCGTCCCCTTGTGTCAGAGTGGGGCGCCGGCGGTGGGGGCACTCACTCGCCGGGGCTCCCTGGAGTTGGCCAGTTCTGGGATGGGCCGTGAAGGGGTCACTTCACGGGACACGGTCTTCCAGTCACCAGGTATTCGTGTGTGATGTGTGGGAGCATGGCCATGATGAACTCGGGGCTGCGGGAAACAGTGTGGGCACGTCTGGTCGTCAGTCTGTATATGCAGGCGGTTCCGGAGCCTTAGTGTCTGTGGGCACAGCAACGCTGGGCCTTGGAGTGCTTGATGGGATTTGAAGTCCTTCTGCCTGTGCTCTCGGCCTCTGCTGCTAAGACGTCTCCCCTGAGAGCCGTCACGCCCTCCGTCCTGGCCGAGAGCTCCTGGAAGGCCGGCCCCCCACGCGTGCTCTCCGTGGGCTGGCGCCTGACACTCACTTTGCATCAGTCGGCTGCATGAACAGTGAGTCCGTGGCTGCGTCCGAGCCAGTGGTCGTGCCTTGTACCGGCTCAGGGCCACGTCCCTGTCTGCAGCAGGGAGAAAGGTGGGCCGTGGCAGGTGGGTCCCCTCGTTGAGGTCACGCCCTTGCGTCTGTCCTGTCTGCCAGCTCCTTCCTTCCTGCCCTGGCGGTGCTCCCTGCGGCCTGGCCGTGGAAGCCTCGGGGAGGTTCGGGGGCACGACAGGCAGGCCGCAGTGTCCCCAGCCACGGCCCGGGAGGCTGGCTGTTGTTGGTGTTCTCTTCTTGGATCCTCTGGCACATAGGCTGCTGGGTGTCCCTGTGTCACCCCTGGCCGGTGGGTGTTGTGGGCGCTCACTGCCCGCAGCCACTCCCACGACCTGCTCCTGTCCCGACTGTGGCTGTGGGGCCACGTGGCATGCCTGGCACGGCCATGACTGTCCTCTCCATTGGCCAGGCTCCTTTTCACCTCCAGGGATTCCAGAAAATTAGCAGAGTCTCTGTAATTACACCAGACCTTTATTTTTCTACACGATCTATTCAGACACTTCCAAACTTGGAACACTATTGTCCGGTCTGGGGAATAAAGCCGAATGCCCACCACCACCCCGTTAGTCCTGCTGGCGCTGTTTGTTCAGACCCCCCCTTGGGTGCACAGGTTGGAAGGTGATGGGAGAGGTGGTGGCTGCAGTGTGTCGGGGAACCTTCGTGTCCTCGGCCCACAGTCCTGCGCTGGCACGTGCTGGGGGCTGGGTCTGAAACTGGCTGTGTCCCATGTGCCGCTTGGCCGCAGGGAACACGCCGCAGGTGGTCGTCTGGGTGTGGCTGGAGCCCCCCTCCTGCCGGCCTCCACTGCCTCAGCGGGGGAGCTGGGGGCCCTTGTGCCCGGGCACCTGGTCACCGCAGAGGCGTGCCCCCATGGCCACGGCCTGCACGCGGAGCCCAGCCCTGCTCCCGCAGTCCCGACAAGCGCTGGCCCTTCCTTCTAAAGGTCATTTCTGTCTTAGTCAGTTGTTAAAGTTCAAGAGGAAATAAACTGCTCGGGGCTGGCATTTCTCAAGTGCCAGCTCTCCAGGCCCCCGAGCCTTGCGCCGAGCAGGAAGCGGGGTTAGTAAGTGAGCCGCTGTGTCGACACGCTGATGGAGCAGACGCGTCTCCCGTCTCAGCTTTGCTAAAGAAATCGTAAAAGAGCAACCAATGATTTTTTAAAATCTCATTTTCTCCTTTCATTTCCGTTGTTGAGCATGGGAAATGCTTTAGAAATGTTTGTTAGTGGGGTGCCGGCCCTTAGAGAGCTTGTCCGCCACGGGCACCAGGGTGTCATCCCTGGGGAGGGAGTGCTCCTCCCCTGCGTGCCCCCACGCGGTCCCCAGGTCCTGCATCCCTGGTGGGGGCTCCTCCCAGGGGCGGAGGGAGACAGCAGCTCTCCAGGGAGGGGGTCAGCATCAGCGTCCCCACACAGGGGCCACACCTAACCGCGTATTGACTTGTGCTTGGGTCGAGGACAGCGAAATCAATGGGAAAGTAAACAGGCAGGTGGGCTTTTTAATCAGGCAGCACCGGGCGGCTGGAAGGACGCCGCCGGGGTGCAGGTGCTGGTCTCAGGCTGTGCCGTGAGAGGCCGCAGCTCTGCTCGCCGGACTTCGGCGGGCCATCGATCGTCGGCACATCAGGTGCCTCCGCCGCGGAGCTGCTCATGGGCCCTGGGCCGACGCCGGAGAGAGAAGTGGAGGAGATTCGGCCGGCTCGTCTGCCACCCCCTCTCCTCCCTCCATGCCTCCCGCCCTCCCCTGTAAACTTAGGAGAGGCCAAGTGGGATCCCCTTCTAGGGTGGCTGCACCCCCCCCCCCCGCCCCGGTATCAGACAGGTCATGGAGAAGGTGGGAGGACCCCCAGGTCCGCTCCTCCGTGGAGCCCCCGTGCCCGTGCAGCCCGATTTCGGAGCTGTCCCAGGCAGATCTCCAGTGGTCGCCGGCACATGGGGCATGGTGGCCGTGGCCTCAGGCTGGAGCTGCTCTGGTCCTTTGCAGAGGAGACAGTCTGGGAGTCTTACAGGAAGGTGTGGAAGCGAGCGAGCGGGTGCCGGTCGTGAGCGGATGGTGCCTTCTGGTGTCATCTCTTTGGAAAGGAATGAACGCCACACGTGCACGGCCCCAGGCCCTCCAGGCCGGCAGGTGTGCCCACGGCTGTCAGCAGGCTGGGGGGGGGGGGGCGGTGCGCCTCGGGCGGGGTCTGTCTGCCTCACCTCCTTGTGCTTTTCCAAGCCTTCAATCCGGCACTTGTGATAGAGGGCAGGGACAGGTAACTGGTGTCTGCAGGGGGCCAGGCCATCAATGGGTTTTGTCCTTTTGGGCCACAGATGCAACATGAATGGCGGTGGACGGTTAGCTGAGCACGGGGGGGAGGAGCAGGAACACAGCCCCTGTGGCTGGGCTCCCCGCCCGGCCCTGCTGCCTGTTGTACCTCGTGTGACTCCCTGCGTTACGACCAGGGACCGTGCACAGACCCTCATCCCCAGGGACGCTGGGTGTGTGGACGTGGCGCCGGAGGACATGAGGGTCTGAGTGCTTCTGCCTCTGCCACGTCCTCCCCTGCTGAGTCTAGGTGGCCTGGGGTGGGTGGTGAGCTCATTCTGCTGTGTGCCTGGCACGCCAGCACTGGGGGACGCAGAGCTCGCCTCGCGTGGGCTCCCCATGGCCGTGATTTGCAGGCTGGGGACGGATCGACTGGACGAGATTATTCATCGTGGTGGGATTGAACTACAACCGCAAGGGTAATTCTTCTCGCATCTCAAGGTCAGTCGGGAGTGGGTGCGGCGCAGACCCGGCCGTCCGGCTGGAGATGCTGGGGCAGCAGGCTCGTCTGAGCCGGCGCCGGGGCACGGGTCGGGGGCCGGGCTGCAGACGCCTGGCCTGCACCGCCTGCCCCTCTTCTGAGCAGGTTCTTCGAATCTCCCCTTCTCTGGTTTTGTTTCCGTTGTCTGGGTTTGCATTTTTATTTTTCAGAGGAAGTGTAATGACACTTGGAGACATTTAGGATGGGAATCAGATGGCATGGGTAAAGACAGCTGCGCACCACCCGGCCCCGGCATCGAGGGGCACCGGGGTGAGGCTCGTTGCTCCCTCGCCGAGACAGTCCCTCCGATGAGGGCCAGCAGGACCCACAGAGGAGGCTCCGCCCGCCTCTGCCCTCTTCTCCCTTCCTTCCCCGTGCATGTGGCTCTCGTCATAGCACAGTTAGCACGTGACAAGACTGACGGAGCCCGTGGTCGCCCTGCTGTCCCTGAGACCTGCCCTCGCTGTGCCGTGCAAGGCGGGCCCCACCGTGGGAGGGCGCCCCCTCCCCAGAGGGCTGGGGGCCCTCTCCTGTGATTTCCTGTGGGTCGGCAGGACCAGGCTGCTGGGGCCCTCTGCCCACAAGGCCAGTCGCATGCCGGGCGGCCCGAGTTCCGACGTCTGCGGAGACCCCGGCTGCTGACCTCTTCCGCTTTCACCTTCCGTTTTGTGCGCAGCTTCAGAAAGCGTACGTGGTGCGGATCTGAGCGGGGGGCGTAGGGGGGGGTTGTCTGTCAAGGAGGCCTTTCCCAGCACCGGACAAGCCCGGCCAAACGCCCCCCACTCCCCTTGAAGGCAGGCTCACGGCAGGGGAGTTCACACGTGCTTTGCACTTTGCACTTGTCTCCTTAGATTCCCTGTTGCCCGTTAGGCAGAGCAGGGCAGAGAGGAGTGGCTTCCTCTTTACT
>CM052890.1:915527-983098 GCA_028534135.1 Potos flavus | reverse complement strand
CCCCCCCCCGAGAGCCATCCCTCTGTCTCCGGGGAATTTGTATGCAGACGTGAGCCCCTCCAGACTCCTTATCCTCGGCCCACACTTTGCTTTCCTTTGCAGCTGGGTGGGCGTCTAAACGGGAGGGTGGTCTGCACGTCCTGGCTCCCATTCGCTGCTCTGCTCTCACACCCTTTGCCTTGAGCTCCCTCCTTGCCCACGTCAGGGTCACCTTCCCCTGCTCCTTTCCTGTGTGACAGAGCTGTGCCCTGGATGCCTCCCCCAGGATGTCCCCTCACATGCCAGTCGTGCCTGCGTGCGTCTGCTTCTCGAGCTCCTGTGCTCGTGGTGGGGGTGCTGGGGGGGAGGCTGTGCCGGCAGGGCCCCGCAGAGGTCTGACTCACTAGGTTCAGCGGTGCCCGCAGCCCCGGGAACCGGGCTCTTCCTGCGGAGGCTGCTCCGTGACGTCACAGCTCTCTCTTTCCGGCTCGGCTGTGACTTGACAGGCGGCAGTGGGGACCCTTCATGTCACATTCTCTCGGTTCACGTGAGCTGAGCGGTTTCTGTGCCCCGTTGGCCTGCAGCCCCACGAGGCCGGGCCTGTGCATCTTGTTCCCTGGATTTGTGCAGGGCCCACAGAGCTTGTCGCTGGGGCCTGTCACTGCCAGGTGGGCGGCTGAGTGCCTCTGGCGGCCGACGGGGCTGGGCAAGCTGCTTCCGAGTGTTCAGTGGCATCCCTCGTGCCGCCCTCTGGGGGATCTTATCTTAGCTCTGGCCTCGGGACAGTTGAGCACCGACCAAATGTCAGGCCTCAGGGCAGGCCCTGGGGACGCAGGGTGACAGCCCTGAGGATGAAGCTCATCCCGTGGCTGTGGGCGCGGCTGCCCGCCCTGTGCCGGCCCTGCAGGGTCCTGTGTCCTCTGGTGTTACTCCTTCCCTTCCTGCTTTCCTGGGAAGCATCGTACCACTGGGAGAAGCAGCCATTCCTTCTAACTGGGCCCGAGGGCTTTGCTAACCTGAGCTCAGCCCCGAAGCCCCGCAAGGCCCAGTCACCTTCCCGTGGGGGCTGCCGGATACACGAGGGTGCTGCCTCTGAGTTGCCACGCTTGTTTCTGTGACACGTCAGGGCTGGGCTGTGGGCTCCCGTCAGACGCCGGGGGTGGGCCGAGGCCTGTTGGTGCTTTAAGGGCCTGCGCGGTGAGCTGGCAGCCAGCAGACGATGACACAGGCGTCCTGTGCCCCGGCTTGCCCCCCGGCTGCCACCTGCTCTCGGGGTGGTCTCGCATCCCACCCCCACATGGGGGTCATCGTGGTGCCATGTGGTGGGCCGGGGGGCTTGGCATACTGCCCCAAGGCTGTCCCCACCGAGCGGTGCTCAGGGCAGCGTCTGAGCGGCTTGGTTCGATGGCGTGCTGGCCGTGGTCTCGCCTTGGCATGCACGAGTGAGGGAACGGGCTCCTTGCCTTCAGTCGCCCGTGTTGGAGCACAGATTCCAAGCCCTCGGGAGCTGCCCTCTGGGGTCAGTGATTCTGGGGTCGATGACACCATGCTCTATTATCAGGTTGGCTTATGGAGAGTTTAGATGGAGTTAGAACTCAAAATAGCCCCTTAAAAGGCCTGTTTCAAGTGGATACGGGTGCCCGTTGGTGTGTGTGGTCGCGGAGCACCTGGAGGGGTCGTGGAGGTCGGTCAGGCGTGCAGCCGGGTCACATCTCGGCGTGAGAGTCCGGGACGGCAGAGGGAAGCAACAGGGAGGGGCCCGGCTGTAGCCCGCTCTCTCAGCGTGAGTCCCCTTCGCTTCTGTATCGAATGACAACAGCCCACACTCAGGTGTGGGAGACAAGAAACGGGCATTGCCTGTCGTCCCCGCACATGAGGGTTTTTTCTAAGTGGAGCGGTCGAAGCTGAAAGGCTGCGGTCGGAGGCCGGGTGTGGCTGAGCCCGTGGGTGCCCTCCGCGGCCCGAGCCCGCCGCGGTCCTGCCGCCCCGCGCCTCCAGCCCCCTGAGGGCACAGTCCGGATGATGCTCTGCTTCCCGGGGCCTCTCGAGATTGTAAGGGTTTCCTGTGGAAAGAGGCACCTTCCCTGCCCAGAGAGGTTGGCTCCCCCCGAGGATCCTTTCCCAGGACGCCTCCCTTCCTAGCCCCTCTCCGCAGACCTCCCTTCCCGGGGGTCTGCCCTGGTCATCGTCCCATCCCTCAGGCCCTGGGGACAGCCACCCCGGCTGTAGAATAGTGAGGCTGTGTGGTCTCGTGAGTCAGGGATTCTTCTTCCCGCGAGTGCTGGGCGCTGGCTGCCGCTGGCTGGTTCAGACCACGTCAGAAGCAGAGGGCGGCCCCTGGCAGGACGGGGACACTAAGGGCATTTGGGGGACAGAGAGGCAAAGACCAGGCTCTGAAGGTGCTTTGCGGCCGTGCCAGGGAGTTGGGTGTTAGCCCGTGGGCAGTCAGGAGTGCGGAGTCCTGAACCGGGTCACCCGCGCTCTTCTGAAGGGTCGACTCCAAGGGGGCTGGGCCAGGTGGGACCCCCAGGGAAGGTCGGCGTGCCAGGGGTGTGGCACGTCGTGAGCTGCCACTGTGGGGTGCCCTGGCCCACCGGGGTGTCATTGCCCCGGCTGGCCGCCGGCCGGGCGGCACAGGGAAGCGGGCCCCGGCTTGGGACCGTGGGGGCTCCCCCACCCCAGCCACACATCTGGCTGTTGGGATCCGGATGGAAGTGCTTGCTGGTAATTTAGCTCATTCAGCAGTGCTTTCTGCCGGAGCGCCGTGTTGCCGACAATTTTCCCCATTGTGTGTGGGGCTGAGCTCCCCTCCCCCCGCCACCCGCGTGTTCTGGGATCACCCTGGGCGTCTCTTTGAAATCCAGAAACTCCTGAAAAGCCCTAAGTAGCTATTCACCAGTGAGGAAATGGCAGCATGCCGCTTGCACGTGCGGCTCTATTTTGGGCCCGGAGTGACGAGCGTGTCCTGGTCCCGGGGGGCCCGTGGCTGGGGTGGCATCCCGCGGGCCAGGTCTCACCGCTCTGCCCTCTCCCTTTCTCGCGCAGCGCCCGCGGGCTGGAGAAGGCCCGGCAGCAGCTCCAGGACGAGGTCCGCCAGGTCAGCAGCCAGCTGCTGGAGGAGAGGAGGAAGCGGGAGACGCAGGAGGCCCTGGCGCGGAGACTCCAGAAGCGGGTCCTGCTGCTCACGAAGGTACGGGGTGTGGTGGGGGCGCCCGGGCTGGCCCTGCTCGGGAGGCCTGCCGTCCCAGACTGCAGCCGCCAGCCTGTCCCTGCCACGTCCAGCTGGAGCGCCTGGTCCCCAGGCGTGCGTGGTTGTCCAGATCTCTAGCAAGCGGAGACCACTGTTAACTTCAGGGGTTTGTGTGGCTGACCAGTCAGGTGTGTGCGGAGCTGCCTGTGTCCCCCCACAGAAGAGCATCCACTTCCAAAGCAGAGAGTTGCAGCGGCTTTCTCAGGCTGGCCTCTTATCCCGGGATGCTTGTGGGGTTCTTGAATCCCAGCAAAGACTTCCGCAAATCCTGTGGTCCCTTTGGGACTCAGAGGGCCCAGGTGTGGGCCCCCTTCTGGATGGCCATCTGGCCACCCGGTGCTCCGGCAGGGGGCAGGGCTGGGGGCCGTGCTGACCTGGTCTGCAGGCAGGGTCCGCCCTGCCCTAGCTTGTGGGCGGGGGCAGCCTTCCCTTCCTTCGGGGACCTGTGAGCACAGGGTAAATGGGGGGTGGGCCTGTGGCCCGTGGTTTGGTATGAGAACTGTCTCTGGGGCCCAGATGCCCTGGGCCGAATGTTCTAGTTCCCAGCCTGTGGGTGGGACGGGGCTCTCTCTAATCCCCCCCGTGCCTGACAAACTTCCGATGTCTGGCTGGACGGAGTCCGAGGGGAGTGTGTTCCTTAAACGGTCCCTTGAGTGCTGCAGTTTCGGCAAAGGGGGACGAAAGAGCCTGAATCTGGCCCTAGACGCTTTCCAGGCACGGACATGGGGTGTCCAGCTTGCTGGGCAAGGACGCCTGCCATCTGCCCCGAACCCCATGCCGTGTGGGCCGAGGGGGCCGAGGGGGCCCGTGCCAGGGAGTGGTGGTCTGCCTGGGGGAGGCCAGGAGCTGTACCTCATGCTCTTGGCCCTGGGACCTCCTGCTTATGAAGCTTTGAGGGGACAAGTCCTATTTCAGCTACTAAAAGCCTGCCGCTTCATGGCTGCTCCAGCACATTCCTTACCATGCCCTGTTGTCGCCCAGAGCCTTGGCATCACTCAGGTCACCCGGGTCCAGGGGCGCCCCGGGTCATGCTCGCCTGACCTCTGCACACAGGTCCCTGGTGCTGCCCCTGCCGTCCTGGCTGTGCGGGTGCTCCCCGTGGGGAATCGTGCAGCGTGCCCTCACGCGCCGCGTGCAGGACCGTGGCCTTCCGGCAAAGATGAGGACGAGGTCCTTTTGCCTGAGTGCTCATGGTGGGTGACGGTCAGGGCTCCGCCGCCACCTCCTGTTGCCCCTGCTTCTTCCTCCCTTCCGTCCCCAGCGCGTCCTGTGTGCCCACAGCGCTCTCTCTGCGGTGTCACGGCCCTTCCAGCGCTTACAGTCTCGCCAGACAGGCAGCGGTCACACACTCGTTTGCTCATTGTGATGCATGTTTTTCCTTTTTTACACTTTTATTTTAGAGAGAGTGCGCGTGCACCCAGGGGGCGGGGCAGAGGGAGAGAGGATCCCAAGCAGACTCCCAGCTGAGCGTGGAGTCCGACGTGAGCTCTGTCTCATGACCTTGAGACTGTGACCTGAGCCGATATCGAGCCGACTGCCCACCCGACTGAGCCCCACGCTCACGCCCCGTGTGACGGAATTTGTTGGAACTGAAGCTGTGGCAGAGCTGGGTCCCAAGTCAGTTTGTGAAGGTTGCGTGCAGGATTGGGGGGCATGGGCATGAAGGTGCAGCTCATGCTGCTGGCATCGGTCTAGACTGCGGGAGGCAGAGGGAACAAGAGGCAGACGGCACGCCTGCTCGGAGGACACGTCCCCGACTCGGACGGAGGGGCTGCATGTGGCCGGGCTGTGGGACATCTGGACCTGATGTTCTGTGTGTGGGGGCAAGGCCAGGCTGCAGTCCCCGACGTGGGAAGCTTGGGCTTTCCTGCGGAGACGAGCCGGGTGACCTTCCTCTGCGACCTTAGAGAAGGTGCTTGGTCCGTCCGGGCCCCCGTTTTGCCATCCACAGAGCAAGCGGGGTGTGGTGTGCTAAAGCAGCCTCGTGGGCCAGCCCGACTGGCTCCCTGTGGACAGTGCTCGCGAGGCATGTGGATGCCGTGGAAGGAGGAAACGGATGGAGGGCCCCGAGGAATGAAAACCTGGGACCACCACAGCATCCGGCAAGCCTGCTTTGGGTATTTACCCGCAGGCAGCGGAGTCAGTGTGTGCAACCGGTGTGAGCACCCCCGCGTTCACAAAAGCCCAGGTGCCTGGCAGTAGGGGGGCCCAGAGAAGGCATGGTGTGGGCGCACAATGGAATATCGCTCTGCTATGAAAAAGAAGGAAATCCTGCCATTTGTGACAACGTGGGGGGACCTGGAGGACATTGTGCCAAGTGAAGTAAGTCACAGAGAAGCACAAGTATTGCAAGATTTCACATGGAATCTGAACACTCTGAATTCATGGATACCGGGAGGAGATGGGTGGTTGTCGGGGGGGGGCAGGGGGGCATGGGACGGGTGGACGTGGTCAGAAGTGACCAACTACGCTTGTAAGATACATCGTAGAGGGAAAATACGAGCCACAGATGTGTGCGGCGGCGTAAGAGCTACAGGTCTGCTTGGAAGGGAGCCTCAGGGTGTTGTGGCTGGGCGCAGTCTTCGTGGGGAGCCCGTGGCCGCCGCCGTGTGCTTGCGCGTGGGCGTGTGGCGCTCCGTCTCCAGGGCTGTCTGACCAGCCTCGAGGGAAGCTCTCCCGGCTGGATCTGTAGGAGGCCCTGGGCTTCAGGGCCGTCCTCCCTGCGAGGCCCGTCCTGGTTAGCGTCCAGCTGGGGCCGCCACCCCGTCTGCTCCCGGTGACTGCTGTTCTCGTGGGGCGTGGTGATAGGGTCTTGTTTGCTTTTTCTAGAACAGTTTGCGATTTATAGAAAGAAGGTGAGGCTAGCTCAGAGAGTCCTCGCGCGGTCCGCTGTGCTCTGTCTCCCCGGAACTGACCCCTCACACCAGTGCGGCACGGTCATTACCGTCCACGAGCCAGGCCTGACCAGCGTCACTAACTGAGGTCCGTGCTTCTCTCCTGTTCCTTTAGTTTCCCCTCAGCCCCTGCTGTGTCTTGGGATCCCATGGGGCTGAGCAGTCACTTCTCGGCTCCTCTGACTCCTCGGCTTGGATGGCTGGTGCCTAGGCCCGCGGCTCAGGTGACCTGCCGCAGGTGCCTTGGTGGGCGCGTGGCCGCGGCTTCCGTCCTCATCACCCGGGGGAAGGGCACCGGCCGTGACCTAGCGGTACGGACACGCTCGCTCATGTGGCTGAGCTGTGTCCTCCGGCTGTGTCCGTCCATGTGGAGGACTTGGGAGCACAGTCACCGTGCACCTCGGGTCTGGGGAGTTACGCCCCTCCTCGAGGGCAGAGCAGCTCCTGTTCCACGTTCTTCTGCATGAGATTCAACTCCCCTTCCCATTGTGTCAGTAATTCCGTCATTTATTTATGGCAGATGGATCGTGAATATTGACTGTAGGTTTTGGTTTTGATCCAGCACTACCTGATTTTATGGCTCTGGCCGCCGGGAGCTCTCTCAGTTGAGCTTTGGTGTGGGGGCTGAGGCCTTCGTCCTTCCTCATCTTCTGCGCTGCAGGGTCCCTGGGCGCGTCCCGAGCGTCTCCTGCCCGGCCCTGCACTGGCCGCCCCTCTGGACCCCGCCTGCCGCCCTGCAGGACGGCGTTAGGATCCGAGCGGGCGTGGCTGTGCTGCTTCTTCACGGCCCTGTCAGCTCCCGGAGCCAGGCAGCTCGTGTGCGTGCGTGTGCGTGCGTGTGCGCGTGTCCTCACTCGTGTACGCACGCACCCAGGAACGCTGCCCTGGCTCTTTTCCCGAGCTCCTGTAAGCCGAGCATGTTCACACGGACGTGTGCACCTCCAACCCGCACCACGCGGCCATCCCCGCTCCCCGCAACCCCGACGCCCGCCGTCTACCGCCCCTCACCTGGCCGCTCCACATAGTTGTGAGAGAAAAGATGATGACTTTTCGTCTTTGTAGCTTTTCGCTTTGGGATAGTTACACATCACAGGAAGACAAGGGTAGCACAGAGGGTTCCTCACACCCTTCATCGTTTCCTCAGTGCTTCTGTTTTATGTCATCAAGGTTCCACGAGCTGATATGGACACACGTGTGTGTACTTCTCTGTTATCTCGTGTGGCTCAGCTCGCCGCCGCCAGCAGGGTGCCGCATGGCCTCGCGCATGGCCGGTCACGCCCACCTCATCTGCCCCACAAGGGCCTGGGCATGGCAGCCACTCATCCGTTCTCTGTCCCTAAAGCGTTGTCCTTTCAAGAGCGTGGTAAACGTGGAATCGTCTGGTGTGTGGCCACTGGAGACCGACTTTTCCATTCCGTGGAGCTCCCCGATCCGCCCGGGGCGTGCCTGTGTCAGCACGTGGTCCCTCTCTGCTGCTGAGCAGGACTCTGCAGAGCGAGTGTGCCACAGATGTATGACTGGGCGCCATGGGGCATTTTCGTGGCTTCCAGGTTTTGCTGTTGCAAAGACCCTGGTTCACGACGGTGCCGGGTTTCAGGTGGCCATGGGTTTTTGTTCCTCTGGCTGCAACTGTGGAGCCTGGCAACAGCGGCCCCTGGGAGCTGGGGACGCGCTGCTTCTTGTCCTACCGGAGGTAGTGGCCCAAGGGCGTTTCTGGGGCGGCGGCCCACAGCTGGTCTCCGGGCCAGCACGGTTCTTCCGTGCGCCCAGCCTGCATTCACTGGTCTTCTCTTGCTGCTGCGGTGGTGCTGTGACCGTGGCAGTGGACGTGGCACGAGGGTGGGCCTGGCTGCTTCCTGGGCCCTAGGCCCCAGCAGATGGCATCGGGTGCTAGCCCCAGCCTCGTGGGGCGCTGGCGTGGAAGCTGTCGGGGAGAGTTTGCGCCAGGTCGGCTCGGCCTGTCATGGAGTTCAGTTCTGCGGGTGTAGGACCACAGGTCCCGTCCGTGCCGGCTGTCCTTGCTGCTGCCACCTGCTCACATTCTTTCTCACACTTCCTCCATGGCCCCTGCGGCCCTGGGGGGTCGAGGCCACACTGCACATCTCTGGGCTTCCTTTTCTGCCTGCCCTGGCAAAGCTCTCTGCTTCTCCCAGCTCTCGTGGCTCGGTCGGCCCAGGCACCCTAATCCTCTGGTTTCGGGGTTCCTGACCTTAGTTCCATCTGCAGAAACGTCCCCATCTTGCTGGGTGACCACGTCGCATCGTGGCCTACCACCCGCACAGTTACAGATGGACGCTCTATAGACGCCAAGGCTGGGAGACTTAGGGGCAGCGGGATAGGGCGGCCGGGGGGGCGGGGGGCCTGTGCCACCCGGAAGGGGCAGCCCGGCCCGGCCCCAGCGCCGTGTGCCGCGGGAACCGCCTGAGTCCGGGAGAAGTCAGCACCCCTGCCACGAAGTGTGCCCACTCCCAGGTCTCCCGTGGGTCAAGCAGGTGTGCTTGTTGTGTCTCAGACGTGGCAGGGGAGGGATTCGAGAGCAGAGAAGCGGTTACTGCGCACTGGGCCCGTGGGTCCTATGTTCACGCTCAGTGAGTGCCTCTGGGAGGATCTGCACGTCAGCCATCAGCAGGTATGAGAAGAACCTTCCTGTCCTCCCAGCAGCCGCGCCGCTCTCCTCCGTACCCTCCGGGCACCACACCAGGGGGCCAGCGGCTGTGAGCCCCCCCCGTTGGCCAAGATCACTTGGGTTCTAGTGACTGGAATCCCGTGGGAGATCCCCTCAAACCGGCGCCTCATGACGGGAGCCGGCAGGTGCGACCCCCACCTGCGGACCCCGTGGCCCTCCGTGCTCAGACTGCACCCCACCTTTGTGAGGATTTGGCCTGGCTGCCTTCTCGGGCATTTTCTGTCCCACAAGGTGACTGTCCGGGTCCCAAGGCAGAAAATTTCCATTCTCCCCGTCTCAACAGCTTGGAAGCCGCTGGCCCCTCCTGGCCGCATTGCGTCCTCACCCTGACCGCGGCGCTCCCTGGCCCTGCTGAGTTGGAGAGAGAGTGGGTATTGATTGCCCAGCGCTGACTGATGGCTTGGACTGACTTGCTCGAAGGCACGCTCCCGATGGGTCGATGGCCATCTCCCACGCAGCCCCAGGTGCGGCTCACAGGGCCCCGTCTGGCCAGCCAGTGGGTGATGAAGCCTGTCTGCGTGGGCGGGGATGCAGCCAGCCTGCTGTGTGGCCACGATGGCAGTGACCCGCGGACTCCGCAGCGTGTCTGTCCCACACCAGCCAGGCATGCCCCTGCCCCTGCCCCTGCTCAGGGGCACCCTCCTCAGGGCGCCTCCACGGCGGCGGTTCTCGGGCCCGAGGGCCTTGGGTCACTGGTCTTCCCCTGTCCTTGCTGAGGAGAGACCCCCCTGCCCTCCTGGCCCGCCTCCCCCCGGTCCCGCCACAGCTTTGCGCCAGGCCCGCCGCAGGCCTGCTGGCTGGGCTCTGGGCGCCTGGGTCCCGTCGAGGGCCCTGTTTGTGTGCTTGACATTTCCACGTACAGTGCTTGGAGCGTGCGGTTTTATTTTGAGACCTTATTAAGTGGCTCCAGTGTAAGGGTTTAATTGTTACTGATAGCTGTAATCACCTTGGTAAAATACCATGACTATTTTAAGCAATTGAAAATTGGCTTCCAGAATTGGGTGAACACAAACCATTTTCCTATTTGAAACGAGCTATTTCCAGGGTGCCTCTAATATTCCACAATACGGTTATAGAATTTTGTTATTTATAGAACCTCAACAGTAAAAGCTAACTTTTTAGCAAGAAATTAAAAAAAAACAAATGAAAGTAGACGCTTCTCTTAATTCGTTTTTCTATATCCTAACTGTTCCCTGTCCCAAATTCGAGTGCACTGGTTTCCGAGAGGAGGACGCAGGTCACAGGTGTCTTACCAACCACCTTGGGGATCAGAGCGCGTAGTTTGCTAGTGACGATGTCCCACCCTTGAATGATCCCTGAGTGTGTGTGTGGGGGGTGGCCCTGGTCGTGGGTGGGGTGGGCGGAGGTCCTGGTTGGGCAGCAGACAGGTGGTCGGAGGTCCTCCTGGGGGCTTCCTTGGTGTCGGGCACACCAGGGTGCAGCATGCTGGCTGGCAGAGGGTGCCCACCGCGTGGGCTCAGCGTCACCGGGGCTGCAGGCTGCTGTGCGGACACCTGCCCCATGAGTCCCCCGGGTGTGTGCTAGAACACTGTGGCTTTGGCCTCAGTCATGCTGTGGTGGGCTGCGGGGGTGCCACACCGTTGCTTGGGTCTGCTGGTGCTCAGCGAGCTGGGCCCTCCCGGTGCGGGGGTTTAGAACTACTTGCCCTCCTTTCATGGAGTTCTCGCCGTATTCTGACCACGAATCTCTTGTTGGAGACGCCTGCTGCCACATCTCTGGTCTGCAGCTTGCTGCTTCTCTTTTAATTGTGTCCGTTGATGAGTAGCAGCTCTTGATGTTACTGCAGACCAGCTTACAGATTCTGTTACTGTCATGGTGGCGCTTCCTGAGCCTTGGTGACCTCGGTGGACGCGATCGTTGCTCCCAAAGTCACGGAGATAGTTAGCTGTTCTCTTCTGACTGCTTTATTGTCTCACCTTTTACAGACTGCTGTTCAGGTGTGACAGGCGGTGGGTGTTGTCAGGATCATCTCCCCCCGGATCGTAACGGGATTCACGCTGGTGATCATCTCGCTGCATATGCGAACACTGAATCGTTATGTCGTTCGCCAAAGTAACGCTGTGTGTCAGTTACACCTCACGTAAGAGTCTCAGAAAGATTATTTTTTTCTCTGTTGAACATGCGGTTGGCACAGCACCATCTGTTAGGAGACCAGCCCTTTCCCGTGGAGTGTCTCCCGGGGAGCGTCCTGAGGCCTTCAGCACCCGCCAGGGGCTGTTCCTGGGCGGTCCAGCTTCTGGGCTCCCTGTTCGGGTCGGTCGCCGCTGTCTGTCTGTCTGTCTGTTTACCCTGCCACCTCGTCTTCAGTAGTACAGCTTTACGCCGTGTCCGTACCGGGTAGGCAGCCTTCACGTTCATTCTTCTCCAAGGTTCTTGGGCTCACTTTGGTCCTTTGCATACCCTCACACGCATCAGAACCCGTTTGTCCACTTACGTGGACAGCTCTGCTAGAGTGTGATACGGATTACAATGAATTTGTAAATCAGTTTGGGAAGACGCAACATCTGCACGTTATCTTCTGAACGAGAACATCGCATGTGACGTGCACTTTAGTAGACACGTTCCCAAGTATCTTCTGTCCCCAGTGCAGCTTTAACGGCTGCTCTGCGCACTCTGACCTCGTGCGTGTGTTACTGGTGTGCCGAGATGCACTGGGGTTTTGGCTGCTGCGCCCGTGCACAGCAGTCGTGCCGAACTTGCTCCTTGGAAAGCAGCTCTGGCAGAGCCGAGCCTGGCCTCTTCCTCTCCAGCCCTCGTGCCTTTCCTTTCCTTGTTTTCTTTCCCCTCTTCTTGCTGAGACCGCCAGTCGAGTGCCATGTGGAAGTGACGCGGGCCGTGTCCTCATCTGCAGATCCGGAAGCTTCAGTACCTCGCCGCCGAGGGTGACACGTGCTATTTGTTTCTGGTGGATACTGTTCATTGGATTGATGGAATCCCCTATTTGGTTTTTTTTTCCTTAAGATTTTTAAATACTCTCTGCCCAGCGTGGGGCTTGAGCTCACAACCCCAAGATCAAGGGCTGCACGCTCCACACTGAGCTAGTTGGGCACCCCTCTTTGTTGTTTTCTAAAATGCCTACCCCATCAATTTTGATGTGGATTATTTTTCTTATTGTTCTGTTCCGAGTGTTTTCTCATATTGTCTCTGGATTTGTAAGAGCCGGCCTTCACGCGAGGTGTCCCGTGCTCAGGGCCACAGTGCAGGCAGGAGGGGTGCTGCGAAGGGGTGCAGAGAGCCCACACTGCCTCTCCCACTCCTTTGCTGTCTGGTCCACGGATCCTGCTGGAGCGATCTCCGTGTGCCGGGCTCTGCGCCGGGCACTTCTGGGGCAGAGCGACTGCATAAGCCTGAGCTCCAGACCCAAGGGCGCCTCCCTCCAGGGGACAGAGCGGACTGGTGAGAGCCTGGGGACGCTGCTGGAGTGACTTCGCTGAGCTCCGGAATCGCTAGGGGAGCGGGCCTCAGTGACCCTCCGGTGCCGGCGCCTGGTCACTGGGTTTGGGTCTGTGTGTGTGTGTGTTGAGTGACTAGATCCATCAGAAGTTGGGAAGACGGTGGGGCAGGTCCCCCATAGGTTTCCCGCAGCTTCTGCCCTAGAAACATCTCCATGATTGTAGCACAGAGTCAAAAACAGGCATCTGGCGTTTGCTCTGTGTGTGTGTGTGCGCGCGCGCGTGCGCACACATGTGGCAGTGGGGCTGGGTTCTGTGTCGCACTAGCACGTGTGTAGGCTCACGAAAGCACCACTGCTGCGAAGACCTTCCACGTACTGCCCCCAAAGCACAGCCGCCCTATGGTCTCCTGCCCTGTTTTCCATCTCTGCTAGTTTTGGCCTTTCAATGATATATAAATGGAGCGCTACGGTATGCGGCATATTATTGTGTTTTTAGATTAATAGACTTTTTTAGAGCTGTTTGATGTCTATAGAGACATTACGGAGCAAGTACCGACTGCCGGGGTACCTCTTGCCCTGCATCAGTACTAGTTCTCCTGTGAACCCCCCGCCTCGGGTGGTAGGTCTGGTGCGCTCCACGCGGCGTTACTGCCCCATGGTTGGTAAGGGAAGTCCGTCCTTCCTTGGAGCTGGCTCTTGGCACTGTGCGCTGTGCAGCTGGACAGATGCATGATGGCCCGCGTGCACCACTGCCATGTCCCCTCCCAGAATGCCCTCAGATCCCTGTCCCCACGTGCCCTCCCACCATGTTTTCTCATGGCCCGATGGCTCGTTTCTCTTCAGTGCTGCACGGAACAGTGCACCTGGGCGCACACTGAGCAAGGGGCATCTTGGCGCCTCCAGGTCTCGGCAGTTTGGGAGGAAGACGCCGTACACACGCGTGTGCAGGTTTCTGTGTGATGCACGGTTTCAGCTTAAGTGTCTGGATCTCACGGGAAGAGTGTGTCCTGCGTTGAATGCTTTTAGCACCAGCACTTCCTCGAGGAAGCTGCATCTTCTGGAGCTTTGCACACACAGTGTTTTCTTTCCTATTGGAAGAAGCTCTGTTGGGTGGGGCTTTGCTCCTGATGGGCCCATGGGACACGGAGCGCGGGCAGGAGGGCCCCGGCGGCTGGAGCGGCGCGGGCGGGGTCTGGGCAGGTCTTGAGTCATTTCACCCCAAGCCTGTAACTGGGTGTGCGTAAGCTTCAGGGCACCCGCCCGCTCCTCCCGGGTGACCGAGGGCTCCTGGAGGTGGCACCGCGGGGGACTAGGCTCACGAGGGGAGGAGCCCAGGGCGGGGAGCGGATTCTGACGGCGCTCCTGGCGCTGTCACTCCAGCCGCCCTGGCCCTGGCCACAGGCTCCTATCTCCCGGCGCCTGCGCCCTGGCGGGTTACTGACAGCTCCACATCCTGGCCTCTTACCTCCACAGAAAGCAGATCATGTCCGTTTCTCTCCCCAAAGAACTTAAATGGCAGCTGCTTTTGATCCACGTCTTCATCTTCTTCCCACGTCCTTCAGAGCCCACGCGTTTCCTAATCTTATTAAAAGGGTTTCTCTTGTGCGCCTTCCTTTTTAACGCGGACAGTTCCTGGGCTGAGGTAGCACAGAAGGAAAGGCTGTGTTCTGAGGACCCACAGGCCGTCAACTGCGCCTGGCTTGGCTCTGTCCCCGGTGCTCTCTCAAGCGCTCTCCCTCTGCCCCCCTCCGCAGCGCGGCAACTTTGATTGCTCTGCACCCCGCCCCCGCCCCCGCCCGAAGCCGGCCCCCACCCCAGCTTCGTTCTGCACGTTCTCCGTGCGGAGATGGTGAGCGCAGTTTCTCCTGACCCTGTGTTTACGTCTGCAGCCGTCTGGGGGGCTGCGGAGTTGGGCGGGGACACACCTGGTGTGTGCAGGGGGGCAGTGCCTTTGGGGGCGGTCCGCTTTCAGTCCTCTGTCTGGGGGGGACTGAAGTTGCTGTGGGGCTGCGGCCATTTCTGAGTAGTAAGGGTCACTAAGCCACAGCATGTCCACACTGTCCTGCTCTGGGACCTGCATTGTCAGGGTTTCCCATACACGTGCCCTTAGGGATGTCTGGGGCCCACTGACCTAGCATGTGGTTTTGGGGGCCTTGCCAAGGTGTGCCAGGCTGAATTGAACCAGAGCCCTCTGTCCCTGTGACTTGAGATGACGAGGCTGAGCAGCTTGACCGTGACCAGGTCGGGGGCTGTTCTGCCCACCCCTGAGACCCACCCTTCCTGGGGCACCCTGGCCTTCTCTGCTGTCCCCCTTCTCTCTGTCCCAATGCCTAGCCTGTCCTCTCCAGGCGAGGCTTGAGGAGCCCCCACCGGGTCCCCTGGAGCTCTGGGCCTTTGGTGTAGTTGGAACTTGCACGGCCGTGGGCAGCTTCTCTGTAGGCCGAGAGGAGTGCCGACGACACTGGGCTGATGTTACAGACACGCTCGGTGGCCGGCAGGGGGCTGAGTGTGTGCCCCTCATCACACCCACCTCCTCCACGCCAGAGAGGAGAGTGCTGCAGAGCAGAGAGGTTCGTGACCCGCTGACTCTGCGCCGTCCCTCGGGAGGGCATGAGTCAGTCCTTCAGGGCAGATCTCCTCCGTGTGCCTACGGATCAGCGGGGTCTCGCGACCTGCAGAGTCTGAGTAAGTGGCCCTGGCAGGGCCCGAGATCCCGCCTGTCTGCCTGGCTCCTAGGCGGTACCCGGGCTGCGGGTCAGCGGACGGCGTGGAGTAGCAGGGTCCGGTCCGTTTCAGAGCCAGCGTAAGGGGACCTGTGCCGGACCGGGCCCAGGGGTGTGCCACAGCGGAGACCTCGCGCACCACGGTGACACGGGTTTCTGTCCGAGTTGGTGCCCAGCGCCGATGGCTGGTCTTGGTGATGGCTGATGAGGTCTCTGCAGATGTCTGCAGGCCTCCCGCTGCCCACATACATTCCTGGTCCTTGTCGCACCCTGCTCTCGTCCAGCGACTGCGGTCCTGTCCTCTCCGCATCCCCTCCGCCTCCCAGAGGAGCCCCCCTCCTGCTATGTTCCTGTGTTCTGTTTGCCCTCGGATGCCTGTCCTCCTGTCCCCACAGCTGCACCCTGCCGTCCTGCCGAGGCTGGTGGCTCCTGAGGGGTGGGGTCTGCGCTGCACTTCCTCGTCGTCCCGCCTCCGTTCCCGAGCCTCGCACCGGCTACCGGGGAATGGCGGGGGCTGGGCTCGGGGCTCGGTAGCAGTCTGCACGGTGGAGTGGGGGGCTCTGCTGTGAGTTGGGGTCTCAGCCCCCGCCCGGGCTCTGGGACGGGCCCGGGCAGACATTCACAGCCTTTAAATTCAGGCTCAGATTCAGACCTTGCTTCTTTCTTACTTCTTACCACCTTCGCGTGACCCTCAAGAAAAGCCTGGAAGAGGGTCGTGTATGTCGCCCAGTGCCTGGTTTCTAATTTAGCATTTGTCCTGCTCAACACAGCAGCCTCCTTCCAAGGATAGCCAGGATCCTCTCGGCTTGAAATTTTAATTTTCAGGTGTTAATGTATTTTCCTTTCAGGTTACCTTCCTAGGCTGACATTTCTCTTTCATCCGCTGAGGTAGAAAAGTGCTCGTGTTTTGTTAGGGGAGCACGCCATTTGCAGGCTTATTAGAAAGGCAGTCTCCTCACCCCTGTCACTGCGTTACCCACTGAGGGTGCGGCTGGGACTGGGTCGAGGCAGCAGAAACAGTCCTAGAGAGAAAAGCAGTTTTAGGAAATGCAATGAAATCAAAACAAAATGCCTTCTGTCCCTCTCCGGTTGGAAAATGTTTATTGAGCCAGCCAGGGTTTGGGAGGGCATGGGAGGTGGCACCCCAGACCTGCCGCCACCCAGCCGCGGACCTCGGGGGCTGTGCGGGTGCCGCCCTGCTTCTCTGGCTTGCAGCCTCCCCAGCTGCTTCGTTCACTTGTCTTCTTTGTCTCTCCGGAAAGGGAAGGGCCTTTTCTGTTTTGTTCACCAGCAGTTTGCTGTTAGGAGGCTCTTCGTGCGCCGTTGGCACTCAGGAAAGGTCTGCTAAACGTTCGTTGGACCGGGGAGGGTGGCTTGCTCGGAGCCCGCGATAGGTGAGGGGCAGCGTCCCAGCTCTAGTCCCCGCTCCTGTCCGTGCTCGCCACCTTCCCTCGGGCCCGGGTGCTGCGCCCTGTGTGAGCAAGGGCTCGCTGCACTGGGCCACGGTGTCTGCCCACCACCGATGGCTGCTCGCGGCCGTCACGAGCGCTTGCAGCGACATTGTGGATACAGACACGTCTGTATTGAACGTTAGGACTTCAAATTAACAACTTGGAAAATGGTGTCTTTCCTCCCAACAATGGAAGTTAAAAGAATGGCAGCTCCTGGTGGCAGAGGGCAGGAAGATGAGCCAAAACGGGGGCCAGTGCCCAGGGCGGGGCCGGGACTGTGCCCCGGGAATGCGGGGCTGGGACACGCGTCCTCTTCCTCCAGGTCCGGGGGGTGGCCTGTGTGTGGGGCCTTGGTTTTAGCCTGGTCCCTGCTGCCCCCACCCTGTGCTCCGGAGCACAGCCGCAGGCCACGTCCTATCCTGTCCCTTCCCCCGCCGGCACAAGCCTGAGGCCCCCGGGCCACCTGGGGCTCTTCCCTGTTTTCTGGACTTATGGACCTATGTGCCCTTTGTAAAAGGTTTGCCGACACATGCGTTTCACTTGAGAAGTGTGCACGTGACCCACGGTCAGTGATGAAGTACTAAATGATCGAGTCTGAGTGCATTTATTTGGAAAGTTTTAAAAAATTATTGATAAAAATTAGAATGAGTAGGATCTCCCATTTTCCCCACGCTCCTGGATTGTCTTGTGCGCACCCTGGGTCACGGGCTCCCTGCACAGAGGTGACCACGGGGTCCTACCTGAGGGCTTTCCGACTGTGGTGGAGGAGCTGGGCCTCGGCCATCAGACAGGCCTGCTGGCCGCCTGGTGGCTGCCATCGGTATGCTGTTCTCAGGGGGAAGCGGACAGCGTCCTCTCCGATGTCCCCTGCGTGCTGTCTCCATGCAGCCTCAGATTGACCTTTCCTCCTCCGAGGTTGGCCCTTCGGGGTCACAGGTTGTGGCCGGGCGCGCGCCAGCGTGGAAGGCGCTCGGGGCTGGCCGGGCAGGGATGGTGCGCTAGCCACCCTCGGCTGGCTTTCTTAGATGGCTCTCTGCCAGCGGGTGAGACCTCAGCCCCCAGGGCCTTCGAGGCCCTCCTAACGCAGGGCTTCCCCGGTGACACTTGTTTGTGAGCCCTTCACGCTCTTGCTGGCCGAGTCCCCACGCCCGTGTGCTTGTTCTGGCTCCGAGCGATCCCACGGGACAGGAACTAGGGGGCTGGGGCTGTCCTCATTTGGGCATTGAATATTTTGTTTGTGGGGCATTTTTGCTTGAATGCTGAATTTCTAATAGCATTGAAGTATTTTCTGTCTTCCTGAGGTCCCGGGGTGAGTGCCGCCCGCCCTCCCCAGCTTCCAGGCCGCCACGGGGGCCTGGGGCACCTGCAGCCCAGGGGGCTCTTGCTGGAAAAGCCCGAGTGTCCTCACCGGGATACCCCAGTGCAGGCCTACTGGCGCCAGGAGGTGGAGGCCGAGTGGGGAGGGCTGGCGTGGGAGGGAAGGCCTGCCCACACAGCCCTGGTGGCCAGAGGGCCCTCAGCGCCGCCGGCAGACCTGGGAGGACTCCCATGTCCTCGTTTGCACTTGAAAACCCTCTCCTATCCTGTGAAGACCTGCTGTCTTTTTAACTTGGTTTTGAAGAGATCACAGTCTTTGAATGACCCGACCCTGAGCAGAGACAGAGCTGCCAGTGATGGTGACGGTGATGGCCGTGGTGGCCGTGGTGGTGGTGGTACGCAGAGCGTGGTTCCTGGCCAGGCGCCTCTCGGGTGTCACCGCAATGAGGAGCTGCGCCTCCTACTGCTGTTGGACCTGCCTCCAGGCCGTTCCTGCAAGGGGTTCAGGGCGCCCAGATGCCCTTGACCTCCGCTGGCTGCCCTTGGCCTGGGGCTGCTTGGCTGTGGGCCTGCTAAGGCCATGTCCGCCTTCTGGGTGCTCCCGGGCAGCTCCCTGTCGCTGGCTTTTGCCCCCTGACTTGTCCTCCCTGTGCCAGCCCAGAGAGGGGGTCCTGGAAGGTGCCTGTGCCCTCAGTGTGCTGAAGGGACCCCGTGCTCTCACTCTGGGGGGCCCCCCACAGCCTCCGTGTGGGGGCAGGGCTGCCTCCAGGGGCCCCGGGGAGGCCAGACACTCAGCGTTCCTTGAGACTGTCTCCACCACAGGGTGGTTCCTGGCTTGCAGACTTCCACAAGCTGTAGTGAAATCCAAGGCTGCAGCAGCTTTTGGGGTGTTCCGTGAGGTGGGCGTGGCTTGCAGCGACGGCTTGTCCTAAAGGAGAGGATGTGGTGCCTGTGTCCCCGACGTTGTCCTGGGACTCCTCCCGCTGGGGCCGTGGAAGCACCGTTCTCCTTCCACGGCCGGCCGGGCTGCCCCTTACTCCTCCTCTCTCCAGGAACTGGAGGCCCTCTGAGTGTGCGCGCGACCCTGGATGGGTGGGCCCCCAAAGGTCGTGTCCCTGGCTGGGTCAGGGTGGGAGTCAGCACCTGGGCTGGGGACTGAGACTCGGAAAGCCCAAGTTGTAACTGAACTGTGTGGCTCTGCGCCTGGGGCCTCTGCCTCGGGACACCCCGCCTCGGCACCCTCACGTCCTCTCTTGGGCGGAGACGCGCGTGTGGCCTGTCCCAGTGCGGGGCAGGACCGTCCGGGTGCTCAGGAAGGCTGTGTGATCCTGAGCCAGTGCTCATGGGGGCCGGCGGGTGGTTCGGCACACGCTGGCCGTCAGTCCTGCTCCAATGTGGCCCGTGCGTTCCTCAGAATCACCCCGCTCCGGAGAATCCCTCAAAACCGTCCTAAGTGACACGGGAGAGAGAAGCAGGGAATCAACGAAGCGCAGCGCGGCGATGCCTGCGCTCGGCGGTTGAGAATCACACAGGCGCTGCGGCGCGCATGGTCCTTGCCCCGGGCAGAGCCGAGTTGGGGGGCGCCTGGTGCAGCGGCCCCCAGGCCGGCCCCCCGCGGGAACAAGGCTGCTGCTCCGGCGCGCGACGCAGTGAGCGGCCCGGCCGTGCCCTCCGTGCGGGGCTGCGTGCGGTGTGCTCCGAGTTTACGGTTGGGCCGGCGCGTCCGTGCTGCAGTGAGCCAGCGGCAGACCCCCGGCGTGGGGCCCGAGCAACAGTGCTGACTGCTGGCCCCCGTCATGCTGACGGATCTCCGTGGACGTGGCTGTCCTTCAGGTGCTGTGGGCGAGGATTGACAGAATCCCGTTTTAGGGGTGAGGACACTGGCTGGGAGCTCCTTCCCGCGTGTCCCTGTCGCTGCCTCCTCATGTCAGGGAGTGGGAGTGCGCGTACCCGCGTGCGCCGATGTGTGAGAGCGTGTGTGGGATACATGAGCGCTCATGGAATGTTCCCCGTGTGTGCATGCCTGGGTGCGTACGTGTGCGTGTGAGTGTGTAACTGTGTTTTCTCTGGAAAGCCGGCTGTTTGATGTAGTTGGCTACTTTTCCGGGAGATCTGCATGGAACATTAGGCCCAGAAGACAAGGACCAGCTCTCGCTGTCGTAATAGTTATTAAGTAGCAATAAAGTGGGATCGGTATTTACAAACTCCGAGTGCAGTCAGACTGGAAGGTATTAAATATCATCCATCATCAAATGGAAAACAGTCAAATGCAGGGAGAGTGTTTCAGAGTCAATAATCTTCTGGTTAACTTCGCCCATAAAGATCAAAACTGCCCCGAATAAACCTCCGAGGAGGAGGGAGAGAGTCCTTGCAGACCAGTCCCGGGACTGCCCCGGAGTCACGCCCATGGTGTGCCACGTCTCTCGGCTTGCGGCATCGCTCCGAGGGGACTGGATGTCCACTGTGGCCTCACGCTGTGGCTCCGGGCCAGGACAGAGCATCTCTCGGTCCCTTCCTGGAAGGCTGGTTGCTTGCTTTTGCCTTGGGTCATTCCCGGCTTGCGCCACGTCCGGAGAGCAGGGGAAGTGGCAGCCACGTTGGCCGGCAGTGCCTGGCGCTCGGGGAGGGAGCGTTCGCTGCGGTCTGCACAGGAGAGTGGTCGCAGTAAGGAGAAGCTTAGTGGGGCCCTTGGGTCTCCGGTGGGTCGCGGGCCCTCCCACTGGCGGCCCCCTCCTTGCCCGAGCCCGCACATCTCCTCTGCACGTGCAGGACGGGTGCTTGTGAAGGTCGTGTTCGCACGAGAGGTCGTGTGGTGTGCCCGGTACACAGCTTCGTCCCCGGGGAATCCAGGGGGAAACCGTCTAGTATGGCTATGTGAGGGAGCTACCGCGGGCTCCACGAGGCCCGCTCTCCTTTGGCCTGGGGTTCAGGACTGGCTCCGGGACCGAGGGTCAGTGGAGCCCGCTCCTTGCCTGACCGGGCGCTGTAAGTAGACGTGAGAGGGAGCCGGAGGTGAGTGTGAGGGCGGTGTGTAAGCAGGGGTCTGTGTCATGTCTGCTGTGTGTAAGTTCTCGTAAGGGGACGTCAGGCCTGGGAGATGTTTGCATAGCTTGTATAGATGTGCTTTCCAGGGAAAGGGCCTGGTTTCAGGAAGAATGTGGGAGAATTTGGACAGTTCCTGAGTTTGCCCCTTCTAAAGTTTTTGTTTTCTCTAGACCAGAAGTTTCAAGTTAGTGTTATGTGTTTAAAGGCTTCTTTTCTCGTCCCTTGAGCCTCTGGCCAAGGAGCGGGGTGGTCCGCTCACAGAGCAGCTGCTGCGACAGGCCCCGAGGAGAAGAGGACAGGCCCTCCTGCTGGTCCTGCGTTTGCAGAGTCCCGTCAGGGCTGGGGAGGCTGGCTGGCCCTCTGCTGCGCGCTGGGAGACAAACTTTCTGGCCCAGGTAGCCTTCCGGCTCCGATCAGCTGGTGACCACCCGTGAGAAGCTGTGTCATTGCAGAGTGCTGTCCTCGAAAGGCAGTGCCGCCCACTCTGAAGGCGTTGGCAGGTGGGCAAGGGGGGATTTCAGCACAGCCCTGCCTGCCGCCGGCGGAGCACCCACCTCCGAGTGCCCTGGGGGTGTTCGGAGCTCCGGGTGGGGGCTGCCTGCCACAGGGAAGCGGGTCCAGCCCTGAGCCCGCCCCCGCCAGCTGGCCCCGCAGCTCCTTTCTGCGATGCAGCACCCCCCCCCCCAGTGTGGTCTCCGGGGGCTCGTGCACGTGGTCCGGGGGGTCTGCACGCTGCAGGCAGCGCTTTTCCAGGGGGTGTTTTGGCCTCCCTCGGGTCCCCCAGGAGAGTAGTGTGGACTCTGTTCCTGTTGTGTGCGTCCTGTGCTCCCCAGAGCTGAGTGCTCGGCCTGCGGAGTGTGTGTGGGCGTCTGTCTGGCCAAGGACGGCAGCCTTGGGGCGACACATCGGCTCCCACTTGGCTCTCCCCTCCCCTTCCTTTGAGGGATTCAGGTTGCCTTTTCCCTTGCTCTGGGGCCTGCAATCCCCGGTCGGGGACGCCCTCTTTCCTGCGGCTTCCTTGGGGCTCTCCACTAAGCTTTTACAGAGGGCTTTATCCCCAGCTTTATGGAGGTCTCTAAATAAATTAGATCCATTGGTTAGCCTTTGCCAGTGATTTTTATTAACCTCCGGTTAGAGAAATATCGCTAGTTACAGAAGCGTGATTTATTCTTGTGTACGCCAGCCTCGTTTAGCCACCTGTAAGCCCCCGAGAGGGACGGCACCGTGTAAATGTGAAGTGCCGGGCAGTAATGAGAAGCATATATAAGGAGAGAGCTTGGTGGCTGGAGGGGCTGGGAATCTGTTTTTCGAAGGGACTTTTCCCTTTCGCATGAAGTAACTGGGGAGAGGAGCCATCTCCCTGCAGTGCGGGCGGGGCGCCGAGCCCCGGCCATGCCTCCCGCAGACGCCAGACCCACGTCCGGGGACCGAGTTCCAGGCGTGGAGAGCCGTGCAGACTGTGAGGTGCTTAGGTCAGGGGGTGGGCGACCTTCCCCGTCATCACCGGCTCCCGGTGACTCTGCCCTGGAGGCCACGATGCTCCCGGGCAGGCTCAGAGGCCCCGGCTCAGCTTCTGTGCGTCTTGGGGCGCGGGACCTCCCACCTGAGCTTCTGCTTCCTCTGTGGGATGGAGGGGCGCGGGGCGTGGCCCTTCCCTTAACTTCCCTCCTCTGCGTCGGGGACATGGAGGTGACCCGTGTGCCTTTGATACAGGTGGAGATGCTCGTCAGCCTCCTTCCCTGCCGTGCTCGTCAAACCACTGCCACCCCCTGTTGCCTGCAGAAGGAGGTGTGCGGGCCTGTCCGGCGCCGGGTCCTCCGGGGCCCGTTGGCTGTCTGCTCCCACCGCCGTGGACTCAGCGGTGTCTCCGTGTGGGCGTGGGAGAAGCTTCGGGGCCCAGAACCCTGCGTCTGGGCAGGGGGGCTTGGTGGAGCAGCCCAAATTCCAGGGGGTACCCACGTGTCCCTTCCGCGGGCGGGTCCTGCAGACGCCCCTGGTGCTGGCCTGGCATGAGCCCCCCAGGCCGGTGAGGGCCTCCTGTCAGAGCAGATTGCTGCATGGCTTTTCAGAGGATTAAAGTTAATTAAAGAGCTCTTCCTTGCTTTCATTTCCTTGTATCTGCCAGCTATTTACATGCTAATGCAGGCCCTGCTACCCAGAATGGGGAAGGTGTCAGCTCTAGGCCCCTCCTCATGCAAGAAAACAGTGGGGAATGAGATGAGCGCTCGTTTATAGATTTATATCGTGTCCCTATGGGTAGAGAGAGGTGTGCAGATTCTAACACATTTGAAAGTCAGTGGCACAGTTTGTTTTTTTTTTTTTTAATATTTCCTGAAGTGTCTACAAGGCTGACTTGAATTTTCTCCATTAAGGCCGTATCTTACGCCGCATAATTGAATGCATTATGCGTGGTAATCTCTTTGCATAAGCAATTTTATAAAGGAAGAGGATGCAGAAAGTCGGGACCAAACTTTGCAAGTGCAGCGCTGCCCTTGCTGGCAGCCTGGCTTCAAGGGTGAGGGCCTTGCTGGCGGGGCCAGCTGGCGGCGCCCAGGGGGCCAGCTGGCGGGGTGTCCTCTGGCTCTTAGTATCGCTCTCCAGAGGGAGAAACTGTGTGGGGCGGGTGGGTGGACCCGTGCAACGAGTGTGGGGAGATGAGGGAACGCGTCTGCCGGCACGGGGCCTGCTTGGGCTGCAGTGGTCCAGAGGTCTCGGGTTGTACCTGTGGAGGGGGGGTGTGTGTGTGTGTGTATCGTTTTCTTTCTCCGTAACCGTACCTTTTACAGGGGGATCGTTCTCCCTGACTTTTGCCGGCGTGTCTTGCTCTGACAGAGCTGGGCAGACGTGGCGGGTCGGTCAGGGGAAGGTGGGCACCAGAGTGAGTTTCTCCCCCGACTTTCCCCTCCCCCTTGGTGGCCTTGGTGGCCAGTGGCATCTTCGCAGCATGGAGGTTAATACCATTTTGATGGAGTCCTACCTTCCTCAGGCAGAGAGGGTTTAGTGGTCCATCACTGAATTAGGCGCCTTCAAAGCTCTTCCTCGTCTGGTTGAATTCACACATTGGGGACGTCACCTGGGAGCCCGGAGCAATGCTGGACACCTGTCTGGTCACCAGAGCGAGCGTCTGAGGGCAGCATGAGCTGCAGCGCCCAGCACCGAGGCTTGCCGAACGCTTTTAAAGAGCAGCGAACACTTCTCTGTCTAGGAAGATGGAGAAGTCGTATCTTCTCCTTTGGCTAAGCACAGCTAACAACCCTGGACATCAGGTGTAAAACAAACATCAACGACACAGAAGGGTGGTGGCTAGAGACCTCGGGACCCAGGAAACAGGTGTTTTACTTTTTCTTCTTATCCCACAGTTGGAGCTGGCGAGGTCACCAGCCCGGAAGCGCCAGGGGCCCCGAGCGCCCGTGGGGCCGGACGCGTGAGACCGTAGCTGGGAGTACAGTAGCCCAAACGAGCGCGTAGTGGCCAAGCTCGGTAGTGGAGGGCGGGAACCGCGGGGGGCGTCCCTGAGCCTGGAGACCGAGCAGCGGGAACCCCCAGCGTGAGCCGCGCGGAGCAGTGCATCTGGAGAAACACGGCAGAGGCTGCGAACAGGAGCTCGCGCTCACACGGGTGTCCCCTGCGTCCCCGGGGCCGGAGAGGCAGGGCCAACGGGCCTCCCAGGGACCACGGGAGCTTCGGGCGGCTTGCGCGTTTCTTCAGGGCGACACGCTGTTTATTTCTTCTTGAGTCCGTTTTGGTAGTTTGTGTCTATGGGAATTTGTCCAGCTCAATACATCATTTGAGGTTTGGTGTCTGGTTGTCGATCGTATTCCTTTATAATTTTTATTTCCATGAGGTCAGTGATACGGCCTCTGTCATTTCTGCTTTCAGTTTTCTGGAGCTTTTCTGTTTTTTCCTGGGTTGGCCTACTAAAGGTTTATCCATTTCATTGATCTCTTTAAAGAGCCACCTTTTGGCTCAGCTGATTCCTCTGTTGTTTTCTGCACTCTTTTTTTTTTTTTTTTTTTGTTTACTTCTGCTCTCATCTTTATTAGTTCTTTCGTTTGGCTTGCTTTGGGTCAGCCAATATTTGAGGAAGATGCAGAAGCAGTTGGGTGAAAGATGGCCTTTCAGCAGGTCGCGCTGGAGCACTCAGGCACCCTTAGGGAAAAACTGGACCTCACACTTTATACAAAAGTAACCACAAAACTAAATGTAGAACACAAAAGTACAAAACTTGTATTAAAAAAAAAAAGAGAGAAAATCTTCAGGGTCTAGGCAAAGAGTTCTTAGAGGGCCATCAAAAACACGATTTGTAAAAAGGAGAAGTGATAAATTGGACTTTGTAACGATGGAACATTCCGCCCTAGTCTGAGCTGCAGAGATGTGTGCAGACGGAGAGTGCGTTTGCAAGCCGTGTGTCTGACAAAGACTGTTAGCGGAAATGTATGAAGAACCCTGAACCCTCCACAGCAGAGAAAATCTGATTAGAAGACCGGCGCGCACAGATGGTGGATGAGCACCAGGGAAGATGCTCAGCACCATTAGCCAGCAGGGAGATGCAGGTAAACCCCAGTGAGGGATCGCTGCACACCTCCGAACGGTTAAAATAAAAAATGGTGACAACACCAAGTGCTAGCAAGGCTGTGGAGAAACTGGATCTCTTACCGTCCTGGCGGGAATGTAAACGGGCACAGCACTCCGGGTTGTAACGTCTCCATTGTTGAAAGCTGAACTGCAGTGACCAGATGGCCCAGCACTTGCACTCTGGGCATTTATCCTGAAGAAATAAAACTTACGTACGGGACTGCTGACAGCTTTATGTGGACCAGCCCCGAGTGGAGAGAACGCCAGCATCCTCCGGCAGGGGGTGCTTACACACGGCGAGACAGCCGTCGGTCTGGACTTGGTCCGACCCAGCTGACCTCCCTCCAGCTCCTTCAAGCTACTGTGATTCCTTCCCTCCTACTCTGTCCCTGGGCATTTCCACGCTCGGATGCTGGCGTGGGTTGTGGCCTTTGCCCTCCAGGGCTCTGACCCCTTGTGGAGTGGCCACAGTCAGCGTCGGGAGGGCTCCAGGCAGATGTGTCTGGAGGTGCCTTGGAACCCCAACCCCTTTAAAACCTAAAGAACCTCTTTTTTTTTTTTTCTTGGTCATAATACTGCACATTGTGGAGCATTTGGAGACTGCTAAAAAGTATAAAGAAGACATTTTAGAAGACCTAATTCCTTTACCCAGAGGTGGCATTGAAATCATGTTTTTATGTTTCCTTCATTTCTTCCTTCCTCCCTCCTTCTCCCTTTATCTAGCCATCCATTCATTCGTCTGTCCATCCTTCCATCCATGTATCTGTTTATCCACCCGCCCGCTCACCCATCTGGCCATCTATCAGTCCATCTATCCGTCCACCCACCCACCCATCACAGGCTAATGACCGCAGGGCCGGGTGCTGTGGGATCAGCTGTGTTCCCGGAGGTATTCAGGTATTAGGAGAATGGGCATGAACAGGACAGACAAGACCTGTTTGTAGCCTGTGTTTGTCACTTAACATTTATTGTGACAAATGCTTGGTCGTTAAACAGTTTTTGAAATTAAAATCCTTAGTGGCTATATAATCTTCCTTTATACGGCTATATCAATTAAACTCTTTATTGGAAGTTTAGATTGTTTTTAATTTTCCATGAGTTTTGCTGGTGGGAACAGCATCCTTGGATGCAGCTCATGGCCCTGTCTCCGACTCATTTCTTAACATGCGTGTCAGAGCCCGGACTTCCTGGTTACAGGGGAGGGGCGCCGCTGGGAGCCTGGGTCAGCGTTGCTGGCTCAGTGCACGTCCCCTCCAGCAGGCATGCCCGTCGGCACTATCATCACGACTCATGTCAGGTTACTTTGGCTGAGAGATGGATCTTACTGGATTTATGTGGCCCTTGCCCAAGACTCTGCATTCAGTCCGCTCCTGTCTTAGACGACACTGTTTTCCAGAGGAGGGAGGAGGTTTCCGGGGATTCAGTAGCTTGCCAGAAAGCATTGCCAGGATGTGGGAGAGCCAGATTTGCAGCCCTGAGTCCAGTCCCTCTGCAAAGGGAGGGCAGCCGAGAAGCAGGCAAGGCCAAGCAAATGAAGGGTTTTTGCAGTCCGATTTGTACGGTGCCCTGTGGCGGCTGCGTTGTACTCTGAAGAGTCGGCTGGCCGCTAGAAATGTCTGCACCACGTCGAGCGTTCTTTGCTGTTAGAACTGCGTGGCTGTTGGGGGAGCCCATGCCCGGCGGCGCGGGACATAGGTGAGGGGGGCCTTGAGTCAGATCCCGTCGTGGTCCTGCAGGCACCCGGGAGGTGAGCCGCCCCCGTGCTGGGCTGGGACTCGGCCACACAGGCCTCCCTCCTGCCCGTCCCGCTGCCTGTCTTCCTGGTCTTCAGCAAGAGGAGAGCCGGGGGGAGGGGGGGTGCTCCGGCCCGGGGTGCAGCGGCCTCCCTCCCTGCAGTGACTGCCGCCAGTGTGAGCAGCCGCCTTGGCTTCTCTCCTCCCTCCTGCCACCGGCGCGGTGAGTCCCTGGGCTGGTGTCCCCAGTCCCGTGGAGCGCCGCTGCTTTCCTCGCTGAGGGACGTGGGCGTCTGCTGTCCTCCTCCTGGCTGGGCCCCTCTGTTCTGTGACCCGTTCGTTCTTCAGGTCTCAGCTGAGCTGGGGTGAGCGCGGCGTTTGTCCCCGAGTCCTCCGGCGCTGCCACCCCGTCCGCTGCCCGGTGGGCCTGCGGGGGCCGTCGCGCACAGCGGCCTCGGCATAGCTGTCCCCTCGGGAGCCAGCCCCGAGTCAGGCCTGCTGGGCCATGGAGGGGCGGGCCCGCAGCTGGGAGCGGCGTCGGCTTTGTGAGCACCTGGAACGGGATCCTCAGTGTGGAGATGCAGCCTCTCACTCAGCTCTGCTGGAGGCCAGCGGCAAGAAGCCATCACATGTGATTTAGAAAGTCAGGGGCCAGAGTGCCCTGCAGGGCCTGACCGCTCCCTGCTTCCCGAGTGCCGGTGCAGGCCTAGGGGACCCTGGGAGGGGGCCCGTGACCACAGCACGGGCAGAGGGGACTCAGCTGCCGTTCCCTCCTGTCCCCAGAGGCTGGGGGGGTCCTGGAGACCCGAGGGCAGAGGGAGTGGCTTCCTAGCCCTCCTAGCCTGTGAACCTCCCAGAGCTGCTGCAGGGGCATCGAGGCAAGGTGGCCCTGCCAGAGTGGCCGGCCCCCGCGCTCTTGACCCTGAAGGTCCCTCACTGGGAGACCAGGCACCGACAGAGCCCTTCTGCCAAGTACTGCGAGTCGTTCAGCAGTTATATTTTTAACATCTTTTCCTCACTGAGTATTGTCTTGGGTGTTGAAAATTCAGCCGTGAAAGACAAAGAATGAATGTCTCACCTACCCCGTGGAGTTCACCGTGTGGTCAGGGAGGCAGGGAGAGTGCTGACCTAAATAGGAAGTTGTGAGGATGCCGACGGTGGGCCACAGAGTGTGTGGAGGGACCCCCACCCCAGCAGGGCCCCCGTCCTGGGACATCCCTCCCATCCGAGCAGGCCCCTGCCCTGAGACACCCACTGTAGTGGGTCCCTCGTCCTGGGCCGTCCCCCTTCCCCACCCCGTCCCGAGCGGCCCCAGTCCTGTGGTTCAGTGGGAATAACCAGGTTTGTATTCTGCTGTTTAATGGGGGAAGACACTCCAAGAAGGTGGGGTAGGAGTAAGAATCAACGAGAGCTGAAATTTAAGAATTGATATTATGGGTTTTACATAAATGACCTTGTTGGGTCCTAAACATAAGCCGACGAAAGGAGATTCCTCGTGTTTCCTGGTTGACAGAACCGAGGCTCTGGCAGAGTCACGCACCCATGCCTGCCCTGGCGCCACGTGGGGCCTGGGGCCCAGGGTCTGCCGTGGACGTGGCGGCGTGAAGAGCCGAAAGCAGGCCTCTCTGTCCGGTGGTGGGTGGCGGGCGATGTGTACGGGACGAGTGAAGCCGGTGGATCTGGGCGTGAGCTTGCTGGTGCCCGGGGCCCTGCGGGGCTGTCAGCACGCGTGTCCGAGACCCTGATGCGCGTGAGGCCATGCGGCCGGGCTGAGAGAGCAGTGCGCGGGGCTCCTGAGGGCCCAGGGGAGGGGGCGCCCCCCCCACGCGCAGGCGGTGCTACGGGGCAGAGGGTGGGGCTTGGAGAGTCGTCTGGCCGACGCCCCTTCGCTGTCCTGGAGAGGCGCCTGACGCACCCCGTCCGGGCTGCTCCCGCTCCTGGTGTGCCGCCGCTGCGGGCTCCTGCCTGGGCGTCCTGCCCACCCCCGCCTCCCCCACGTTTTCTCCTTCTGGCTTCTTCCTGCTTTTTCGGCATTCACCTCCAACTCCCTCCCGGGCTGAGGTCGGGAGGGCAGGGCCTCCTACAGAGCTGCTCCAGCCCCAGATGGGCGCCCGCGCCACTGGACGCAAACTCACTTACTTTCTTTTCTTTTTTGGTAAGATTTATTTATTTGAGAGAGAGACAGAGAGAGAGCACAAGCCGGGAGGAAAGGGGGAAGCAGGCTCTTCACTGAGCAGGGAGCCCGATGCGGGACTGGATCCCAGGACCCTGGGGTCACGACCTGAGCCGAAGGGAGGGACTTAACCGACCGAGTCACCCAGACGCCCTGGACGTGAACGTTCAATTCCCGTGGCCTTGTTGGGGATGCTGCCCAGTGGTTGGTCATCGAGCTCCCAGCCCTTGTCTGGATTTCTGTCTGGTCAGCAGAGCAGTGCTCCGACGGAGGGTCTGGCAGAGGGAGCCCCTCCCTGAGCTCTGTGGTCAGCTCCCTGGGGAGGGCCTGGTTAGAGGGACGAAGCCCGCCCAGTGCCTGACCTTCTCATTTGAGGAAGGACTTTTTAAATTAGAGCTATTCGGGTCACGTCCTGCGTCCTGGAGACGTGGGGTTTGGGTGCTTTAGTGAGTGGTGAAGACCTTGGGGTCACTGCTGCCTGTGACCTTCTTGCGCTCTGCGATCCCAGGGCCGTGGGCCAGGAGCTGTCGTGGAGCCTTGGTTTATAAGTTGTGTCTCCATCCCGGTGTCCGCACCACCTTCACGACAGCCGAGCCTCAGGCCCCCGCTGCCTGCGGACCTGGGCTCAGATCTCAGCACCATCACAAGCACTCGAGGACCTGGAGCAGGTTCAGGAACTCAATAAGCCTGTTTTCTCATCTGAGAGGATGAGTGCCTGTCTCTGTGGCTGCTCCGAAGACGGAGCGAGGGACTACTGTGTTCATTCGCACTCCGGCTGAGTGGGTATTTACTGAACGCCTGGTCAGTTCGGGGCGTTGTGCCGGGTGCCGGGTCCCGGGTCCCCGCGGTGGAGGAAAGGCCCAGTGAGCCGTGGCGTGGAGCTCGCCTCGCTGGGCATCTCGCACGCGGTGAGTCTACCCGAGCTCCGCTGCCTGTGTCGAAACCTTCCAGCGGAAAAGCCGGGCCCATCTCATTCAGCTTCTGCTTTGCAGCTGGGAGGACGGGGCTCGGAGAGGGAGGGGGCCGCTCTGACTCTGGCGAGCTGGCCGGTACCCCAGTCGTCAGGCTGTCCTTCCGTCACCGGCTCCGGTAAACGGTGCTTGACCCAGAGCCAGGCCATGGCAGCTCGCGCTCTGCCCGTGTGGCCCCCCGACGCGCGGTGTGGACGCACGGCCGCCTGCTTGGATTGCCCACGTGTGTGTGCCGCACTGCTGTCGGGGAGTGACGGCCGCGGCCACGTCCTACACCCACCATAAATGAAATGGAATTTGTAATAGAGAGTGTGAAATCTCATTAAAATTGCTTTGGGAAATCTCAATTGATTCCTGCTCCTTCCCACAAGAGGTGTTGTGGAGCTTTTTATCGGGACGTTGAGATTGCAGGAACACGGCTGGCTGGTGAAGACACGAGCAGCGGGATCCCCCATCCCCCGCCTGGCCACAGGTGCTGGCCGAGGACAGGCTGGGGAGGGCCGTGCTCTGCGCTGGGGGCCGGCTCCTGGCCTCCTGCTGCCACTGGGGGACGCCCTTCCGTGTCAGGCCTGCCCTGCGTCCGCCAGCCTGTCGAGGAAGTGCGCGGCCTTGCCCCCCGGATGGTAAGGTGAGCCAGAGAAGGAGGCGGGAGGACCCAGAGGCGGGAGTGGGGTCGTCAGGTGTCTGTCGTCAGGTGTGGGGGCCGTGGACACGGGAGGCCCCCGGAGAGCTGCTGGGAGAGGGGCCCCTGGCCTGACTGCTCCCCTGTGTTGAGACGGGGACAGTGGTGTGTGAGGCCGCGGGCCAGCTCTAACAGCAGACGCACCAGGGCAACGCGGGTGTGTTTGGAAGCATCTCGCCGAGCCCAGATGAAGTTTCTGCCGCTTTTGCGAGCGTTCCGCTGCCTGTCGAAGCTTGGTGGCGCCCAGCGTCCGCACGAGCCGGCCGGAAGCCCCGTGCCCGCCACGATGGCGCTGGCCTCACCGGGGAGGCGCGTTTGCTGCCTCGGCTCACCAGCATCCCTGGGAGGACCTGGGGGAAAAGCGCTGCCGGCGAGACCTCAGGCTGACTTCTCGGGAGCACGGCCCGGGACTCCTGGCAGGGCTTCCCGCCTCCCCCGTGCTGATGTTGGTTCTGGGGGGCCTTGCTCCCGACCCGTGGACGTCTGACTCCGTCATGCTTCACCGGTCCTTACCCTGTCGCTCGTCATCCAGGCTCTGGGCCAGCCTTCTCGTCTTCACCCTCAGCACTCCTCGCCCAGATCCCCCGGGCGCCCCCTTTCCAGACCGCGTGATGTGATGTTCGGAGCTCCCTGGGGCAGCCCCGCCGCGCCACCACCAGCCCGAGGATCAGCTGCCCCAGGGAGTTGGTCTCTGGTCTCGAGGTTGCTTTCTCCCGAGCTGTTAGTGAATGTGGCTGTAGGGCCAGAGCCACGCTTCTGAACCGACAGCTTCTCGTCTGTTTAAGGTTTGTTTCGGCTTCGCCCTGGCCCGCAGCACACATACTTTAGGGGCTGTCCGAAGAGGACGAGCCGGTAGTCACGGCAGAGCCGGTCCCTTGTGCTCCGCTCCCCGGTGGAGGGCTAGCGCCATCACCAGCACCCTGGACGCCCCCTTTCCCGCGCCACCCGCAAGGCGGTGCCTCTCCGATTCCAACACCGCGCACCCGCCTTCCCCGTTTTTAAGTTTTATGTACATGGAATCCTACAACGTGTCATCTTTTGTATTTGCTTTCTCTTGTCAAAATCAGGTTTCTGTGGGCAGTTTCTTCATTTCTCTTCTCCGAGTGGGGCACATTATGCTTTCTCATGCATGCGTTCCTCTGTAATTTTGAGTTTCTTTATCTCCGGGCGAGTGTGAACAGCGTTGGTGTGAACGTTTTCCTCTTGTCTTTTGGTGCGGCTAGATCTAAACGGGTGTCCGGGCGCCCGGAGGGGAGCTGCTCTGCCGCGGGCCCGTGAGGCGGGGCACGGGAGGGGGGCGCTTCTGTGCGTGCGACGGCCAGCGCTGCTGTTGCCCCGGAGCCTGCTGTCCCCGAGGGCGTCGTGCCCTCAGGCAGCTGCGCTCCGGGGTGTGTCCAGTGTGCGTGTCCCCGAGGGCGGACGGACACGGACACCTCTTTGTGTGCTTCCTGGCGGGTGCAGGCCCCTCTGGTGAGACCCCTGGCACGTCCACTGTCCGGGTTCCTCTCTTCCGCTGTTCTCGTCATGATCAGTAGGAATTCTTCCTGTTTTCTGCACACTGGCCTTTAGTCACATGTTTGCACCGCAGATGCCTTCTGCCTGTAGCACGTTTTCACTCTCTCTGTAATGCAATCTAATTTATCCTGTGAAAATTCCTTGTTGGTTTTCATTTCCCATGTTGTTTTTAGGCAACCCTCACCTGCCCCATGGTCACTGATGTATGTGTCAGTATTATCTTCTTTATTGCTTGGCCTTTCCACCCCAGAGGCTCAGAGCACGAAGCTTGACCGTGTCGTGGCGAGCTCCCCCTCATCCTCCCCTGCAACGATGTCCAGGCAACTCGATGCCACTTACTGAGACGCTTCCTTTCTCACTGCCCCACTGGGCTGCTTATGTGGTAAAACCAGGGTCCCCACTCTGTACCAGTCTGTTTCTCTCTCTTTTTGCCCAGACCACACTGCCTCCGTCACTGGGACTTGGCTCGGCCCTGTTACCTGATACAGCCAGCCCTCCCTCCCTGACTGCCGTGGCTGGTGGTGACCCTTTATGTTTTCATGTGGGGTTTAGAAGCCAGCCTGTCCATATCACCAATAAACGCGCTGAGATCTCCGTGGGGAGTGTAGTGATGTAGCACCATCTTGGGAAGGGTGCGTCTGATCCATGAACATGGTATATGTGGTTCTGTGCTTTTACGTCGTCTTTTTCTCCCCTCAGTGTTTCATAGGGCTTTCTAGTAGACGTCTCGTAGGTTTGTTTTTTGTGTTTTTGGTTTTCTGTGGCATTATAAATGGCATCTTCTCTAAAACTTCTCTAGAGTTTTTTTCCTAACAATTTTTTGCTGGTACGTAGAGATGTAATTAAACTTTGATTATTGAGTTTGATCCAGCAACATTCTAAACTTATTTTAATAAGTTATTTGTGGATTCCCTCAGATTTTCTGTGTTCACAATGTGTCACCTACTTATAATAGTTTTTACTTCTTTGTATCTTTATGGCTATTCTTGCCTTCTGCTGCTGCTCAGGATCTCCAGGACTGTTCGGAACAGAAGTCCTTTGGTAACGGGTGCGTCAGAAGGAAAATGTTCGCACTTCCCCTGTTGTGGACCGTGGTGAAGTTCTCTTCCAGTCCTCATTGGCTAAGAGCGTTTTTGTTTATTGTTTTCACCATGAATAGATGTTTTATCAAATGCTTTTTCTGCATGTACTGAGATGATCATATGATTTTTCTTTACTCCGTTAATGTGGAAAATCAAATTAATTGATTTTCACATGTTAAACCGAGCTTGCATTTCAGGAATACGCAAACCTGTGTATGGTTTTCCTTCCTGAGTAATGCCTAGTTTGATTTGCTAATAAGTTGGATAGGGATTTTGCTTCTGTGTTTATGAGATTTTGACAACTAATTTTCATTTCTTCCAAAGTCCTTATCAGGTTTTGATGTCATGGATTTTCTGGCTTGATAAAATGAGTCAGGGATTCTTTTTTTCTCTTCTCTGTGATGGCATTTATGAGATCGGGATATTTCTTCTCTAAGGGTTGGCATCCCAGTGAAGGCATCTGGGCCTGTGGGGTTTTCTTGTTGGGAAGGTTTTAAATTGGGGCTTTGATTTCTTTTAATAAGTTCAGAGTCATTTGGATTTTCTTTATGAATGATCATTCATCTTCATGATCTGCGGTTGTGTCTTCTTTTTCAGTCTGGTTGTTTGGTTGGGTATGTGCTCGCTCTCTCGAGCTGTCTCACGAAGAGTTTATCGGTGTTATTAGTCCCTTGAATGAGCTGGCTTCTGGCATTCTTGGTTCTGTACCACATGTATTCTGCTTCATTAGTTTCTACTCGTGTACTTTTTCCTTTTCCTTTTTAATTTGGTGTTCTAACTTTTGAGCTATTTGATGATTGTTTTTCTCCCTTCTTTGCGTTTCAGGCTGTAAACATAGATGCATACTGTAGTTTTGATACATTGTATTTTTCTTATTCATTTCAAAATGCCAGTTTCAGTTGTGATTTTTATTTTGACTACCAGGTCAAAATAAATTAAATTTATTTAGAAATAAATTTAGTTTCCAACATTTTGTGATCACTGAATTATTTATTTATACCTTAGTTTCACTGTGTTCCAAGACTGCACTCTGGGATGTGTTGTGTGACCCCCCCCCCCCCGGGAGCTGGTGTTTGTAAATGGCCCATGTGCACATCAGAATCATGTGTGGTCTGCATTGTTCAATGCGGTGTCTTGCAAATCTCTGCATATCAGTTGTTAATCATACAGTTCAGATTTTCCATGTCCTCAGTGATGTCTCTCCCGTTTTCTCCGATCCTGAGAGACCACTGTTGGAATTTCCGAGCTTCACTCTAAGTTTGCCTATTTCTCCCTTTAATTTGGTCAATTATGGCAGCATATCTTTATTAGGTCCATATAGACTGAAAATAATTATCTTCCTGGTCCATTTAGCCTTTTATTATCATGAAATAGGCTTTATAATTTCTTTTGATCTTTGAATCTCCTTTGTGTGATATTAATACAGATATTATCAGCTTCCTTTTGACATAGTCTTTGTGCCTTTTACTTTCTCCAGTTTTATTATGATCGTTTCTTTGTTATTTTGTTATGATGTCACTCCTACAGAGGTTAGAGATACATTTTGTGTTTTTATGCAGCCTGAAAATCTTTTTTTTTTAGTTGAAATATTTAATTTAGTTGCAATTAGTGATAAATTTGCTTTTATTTTTTTAAAGACTTATTTATTTATTTTAGAAAGAGAGAGTGCATGCGGGCAATTGAACAGGGGCAGAGGGAGGATCAGAGGGAGAGAGAATCCCAAGCAAAGTCCCCACTGGGCGCTGAGCCCAACATAGGGGTCCATCTCCCAACTCTGAGATCACAACCTGAGCCAAAATCAAGAGTCGGAGGCTCAACCGACAGAGCCACCCAGGCGTGCCGATAAATTTGCGTTTAGTTTAACCACCTCACTACCTGCCTCTTGCTTGTGTTCTTTTTTGTTTGTTTTTAATACTTTGTTGTAGAGTAAACCATTTCCCCCTCATTATCTTGTAGTCAGGCTTTAATGCAGTTTTTTAGTGCCTGTTATGGTGATTACAACAGACTATCAAAGTCTCATAAAAATAAATACTTCTCTCTCTCCTAGATGATTCAAGGGACCTTAAAACACGGCATCTATTGACCTCTTGCTCCACTTACAGACTGTTATCATTGAGCACTTTACACACACACACACTCTTGTGGCTGAAAGGATACCATTGTTACATTGTTTAAGAATGTGAATTCCAGGGTGGTTAACATAATTCCAGGGTGGTTAACGTAACAGTGTTACGTTAGTCCCAGGTGTACAATAGCGTGAGTTATTGCTTCATTCAACACTCTGTGCTCCTCACGCAAGCGCACTCTTAGTCCCCCTCCCCTCTGGTGACCGTCAATGTGTTCTCTGTCGTTGAGAGTCTGCTTTTTTTGTTTGTCTCTTTTTTCCTTTACTCATGTATGTCTTAAATTCCACGTATGAGTGAAATCATGTATTTGTTTTTCTCTGACTTATTTCGCTTAGCATTATACTCTCTAGGTCCATCCATGTCATTGCAAATGGCATGATTTCATTCTTTTCCTGGCTGAATAATATTCCACAGTGTGGAATGAATATATATATCACAGCTGCTTTTTCCATTTATCAGTCAGTGGATGCTTGGGCTGCACCCATGGTTTGGCCATTATACATAATGCTGCAGTAAACATAGGGATGCATGTGTCTTTTCTAATTAGTGTTTTCATACTTTTTTGGTAAATACCTAGTAGTGCAATTTTTAGATCATAGGGTAGTTCTATTTTTAACTTTCTGAGGAGCCTCCATACTGTGTCTAGAGTGGCTGCACCAGTTTGCATCCCCAGCAATACTGCATGAGTGATCCTTTTCTCTGCATCCTCGCTGACAGTCAGCAGACTTATCTAGTAAGAAGTTGCTATGGGCGTGCCTGTGTTCTCTTCTAGGGTTTTAATGGTTTCCAGTCTCACATCTAGGTCCTTCATCCATTTTGAGTGTCTTGCGTATGCTGTAAGAAAGTGGTCCAGTTTCATTGTTTTGCATGTGGCAGTCCAGCGAGTTACTGTTTGATTTTCTTCTTCTTCATTACCACTTGTGCCTCTAGGCATCCACCTGGGATCATTTTTCTTCTGCTCGCAGAATGCTGTTCAGTGTGGATCTGATGCTGGGGAATTAATTCAGTTTTTCCCGGTGTGAGAATGTATTCATTACACTTCGACTTCTGAAGACTATTTTTGCTGGGTATGGAATTCTCGGTCAGCTGCCTTGCAGCTGTGCCCATCGAGCCTGGACTTGTGTGTCTTTTGACTCGCACCGAGTGAGCGCAGGAGCAAGCCGCCTCCTTCCGGGGCCAGTCCCTTGCCCACTGTGTCCTCTCCAGCTCTTTGTGAGGTTCTTTGTTTTCTGTTCTGAGAAGCGGTATAAATATTTTACTATATCTAGAATTATATTTTCATTAATAATCTTCGCTTTTGGAACAGTTTTGGGTTTACAGAAAATTGGAGGCGATGGTACAGAGCCCCTGTATTCTTTCCCCCACCCCACCGTTTGACCTAGCACTAACGTCCCGCGTGATCCGTGCCCGTGGCCGTCACGATGAGTGCACTGGTATGGGCACAGTATCGCTAACTAACATTGTGCTTCAAGGTCTGCTCCTGTGTGGCTCTGTGGGTTTTGACAAATACATGTCATGTGTGTACCATTACAGTATCATACGCAAACACGTACATATGACTGCTTCTATTTTCTGCAAAAGATTTTAGGGAATTGCTAAAATTTCTTGCTTAAATGTTTGGTGGAATTACCCAGTGGAAACATCTGAGTATGGTGCCTTGTTTTTAGGAAGGTTATTATTAATTCAACTTCTTTCAATAGATACAAGCCGACTCAGATTTTCTCTTTCTCTTCTTGCAAATTGTGATAGTTTGTGCCTTTCGAGGAATTGGCCCATTTCGTATAAATTATCAAGTTTCTGGGCATGGGTCTGTCCATAATACTCCTATTCTTCATGTCCCCGTGATTAATAGTGATGACCCTTCTCTCACATCTGATATTAGTGTTTTCTCTCCTCTCTGTGTTGTTTAATCTCGGTCAGCCTGCTAGACAATGGTTTTGTTGATTTTTCTCGATTGATTTCCTGTTTCCAATTTCATTGATTTCTTTTATTTATTTATTTTGACAGAGAGAGAGGCAGTGAGAGAGGGAACACAAGCAGAGGGAGTGGGAGAGAGAGAAGCAGGCTTCCCGCTGAGCAGGGAGCCCGATGCGGGGCTCGATCCCAGGACCCTGAAATCACGACCCGAGCTGAAGGCAGAGGCTTTAACCCACTGAGCCACCCAGGCGCCCCATCTGTTCTAATTTTTATTACTTCTTTTCTTTTGCTTGCTTTAGGCTTACATTGCTCTTCTTTCTTCAGTTTTCTAAGATGGGAGCTTAGATGATTGATTTAGATTTCTTTCCTAAACTAAAATATGCATTCAGTGTGTCCTGTTCCCTCTAAGCCCTGCTGCGTATTGTGTTACATTTCATTTCATTTAGTTAAAAATACTGTTCTGTTTCTCTTAAGACTTCTGTGACCCATGTGTTTTTAGTAGTGTTGTTTAATCTCTAAATAGTTTGGGATTTTCCAGCTATCTTCCTGTTATTGACTTCCATTTTAATTCCAGAGTGCTCTGAAAGCCTACTCAGTATGATTTCTGTCCTTTTAAGTGTGTTCAGGTGTGTTTTATGGCCCAGAATGTGGTCTGTCTTGGTGAATGTTCTATGCCAGCCGGAGAAGAATGTGTGTCCTGCTGTTGGTGGCTGAAGAATTTTATCAATGTCAATTAGATCCATTTGATTGATGGTGCTATTTGGTGCAACTATATCCTCACTGATTTTCTGCCTGCTGGAGCTGTCAGTTACTGATAGAGGGTGTGGAAGTCTGCAGCTACACTAGGAGGTGCGTGTTCCTCCTTCCGGCGTTATCAGTTTGGCCTCAGGTATTCCGACCCTCTCTTGTGAGGTGCGTATGTGTTCAGGTATGCACATATGTCTTTTTGGGAATACTGACCCCTTTATCATTATGTCATGCCCCTCTCATCTCTGATAGGTGTTTCTTTTTCCTGAGGTCTGCTTTGCCTGAGATTAATAAAGCTACCCTGTCTGCTTCATTGTCTTTTGACTGAGGTTAGCACAATGTATCTTTCTCCACCTCTTAACTTTTAAGTCTGTCTGTGTTTGTAAAGTAGGTTTTTTAAGATTTTATTTATTTATTTGACAGAGCGAGAGCAGAAACACAAGCAGGGGGAGTGGGAGAGGGAGCAGCAGGCTTCCCGAGGAGCAGGGAGCCCAATGCGGGGCTCGATCCGACCTGAGCCAAAGGCAGCTGCTTAATGACTGAGCCCCCCAGATGCCCCTTTTTTACTCCATGTCGACAGTATCTTTCAGTTGGCGTGTTTCGATCATTCGCAATGATACCGATCTAGTTGTTTGGTAGCCGTGACGTTTGTTAGCATTTTCTGTGTGGACACTTGTTCTTTGGCTCTTTTTCATTCTTCCCTATTGATCTGCCTTGTTTGGTCTTAAGGAGCATCTTATAGGACTCCATTTCTTTCTTTTTCTCTGTTAACTCATGAATTACAGTTCTTAAGTAATGCATCCTCACGATCGTCCTTGAGCGTGTGCTTGTATACTAGTCCGAGCCCATTTTGAAGCAGCGCTGTCCCTCTTCACAGGTCGTGCAGGTGCCTGACTCCACGGCCCCCAGGCCCTCCCTCTGTCCCTTCCGACCGCACTGATGCTCACTCACCTCCCCCGTGAGGCACGGCGGCCGTCCCCGTGAGCGTTATCTGTTGGATCAGTGCAGACTGAGGAAGTACACACTCTGCTGGCTGTCACGAGCCCCTTCCCTGAAGCTCACGCTTTCTTTCTGTAGATCCAGCTTCTGACCGCTACCGACTGCTCCTCTCTGGAGAATGCTCCTGCGTGCTGTTTTCCTCTGAGGATGTCTGTATTTCCCCTTCACTTCTGAAGGGTGGTTTCACCTGACGTTTTTCTCTCAGCACTTAGATGTTTTCACTCCCTCTTGCTCTCATGTGCTGTCTCGCTTTGTTGGGGTTTCTTTGTCTTTGGTTTTCTGAAGTTTGAACAGGAGATGCCAGGGTGTAGATTCTTTGGTATTGATCTTGCTTGAGGTTCTCTGAGCTCCCCGGATCTGGGGTTTGGAAAATCTGCCCTGAGAGCGAAGTCTTTGCTCTGCTCTTGGTGTCTCGGTGCAGCTCCTACCCCTTTCCTAACTGCCCCTTATTCTGAGATGCTCTGCTTTTCTCTTTATTTCCCTCTCTGTGTTTCAGTTTGGGAAGTGGCTGTTGCCACATGGTTGTGTCTTTGTTTCCTCTGCCTCTTGTACGCCCCTGTTTTCATCCTTGCGCTCCGTGCCTGTGTTGTTTTATTCTTTCTCTTAGTTTTGTGTTGATGGGCTGGCTCGTTAGCTTTCGGGGCTGCTAATACAGACACTAAAGTTACAGGCTTCCTGCTGAATTCTCTTTTCTCATATTGTGTTTCTCGCTCCTATTTTTCTCCGCATCTCCTCTTTTAGAGGTTCCCACGCGTATTTAACGTAGCGGGCGCTTCATGATATCTTTATCCCTTTCAGAACAGTTTAAGGCCCCAGGCCTCCCCTAAATGCTTTTATTATATTTTATATTCGTTCTTTGTTTCCTGAATTTCTGTTTCTAATTTGTACTTCGCGGGTCCCTCCACATCACAAATTTGAGAAGTTGTGAACAGGTGCACAGTGAGAAGCACTCCTCTACCTGCCTTGTCCTGCTCCCCCAGCTGGAGGCGGCCGGCAGTCTGCTTGAGCTTCCGGAGAGTGTGTGCGCATGTGCCGGTGCCGTGCTTGTGGGTGTGCGCGCCTGTGCCGTTCGCGTGCCCCTCCTTCCCCACCTGCTCCGCGGCCTTCAGAGTCTCGTAGCTGTATAAGGGTCTAGTGTCTGCCGCCACGCCTTCCTCGTTGGCAGGCCAGGAGCTGCGTTCGTGCGCTCCGTCCCACCTGGAGAGTCGGGACCTGGACCTCACGCAGTCATGGTTGCCTGCGTCCTGGAGTCCGTCTTGTGTGCCCTCCTCTGGGGAAGCTGTTGCTGGCGGACGGCCGTCCACCCTCGCCGCACTGTCGCCGCAAATGGCGTCCTCCCGCCCTTCCTGTGCTGGGCGGCGGGGGCCCGGCCGTGCGCACGCATCCTGGACGGTCTGCGGGCTGCTGCGGCTGCAGAAGGTTCTTGAGCTGGATGGTTGCCCTCCTGTCCCTTCTCCCTGATGCCGATGGAAACCCTGCCCTCCCCTGTCCTGCCCGGGCCCTCGGCCGCTGGCTCCCATCTGTGTGGCTTGTCCCTTCGAGTTCTCTTCCAGAGCCCCGAGTGTCTCTTCAGCCACAGCCCTGTTGCCATGAACCTACTTAAGTGTCTGAATTGTTCTTTTACCTTATTGAGCTTCATTTAGTCTGCTTTTTGTCTTTGTTTTAAACTTGCTCGTTTCTTTGATGTATTGTTTCTCACTGATAACGTAAATCCCTTTCTTTATTGTTGGACACACTCCCTGCGAGCCTTCTCTCCCACTTCTGGTTATCCTATTACCTGATGCTGTGGGTTTCACCCTCCTCGTTGTGTTTGCAGGTCTGTTTTCAGTTGTCGGCCCATGCACAGGCAGTGCCGGTGTGCCTATGAGTGTGCGCCACCGTCTGTTTTGTTCTAAGATTGCCCACTGCGGAGACCGACTTTTCGGTCCTGGTCCTCTGACCTTCCATCCTGTTCAGGCACCACATTTTTTGCTTCTCCCTTGCATGGGGGGCTGATTGCATTCCACCCCAGGGAGCCTCCTGCTCCGGACTCCAGGGCTGCCTGCTCCCTCTGGACTCAGGAGGAGAGCAGGGGGTTTGGGGTCCATTTATGTGAAGGGGGTACACGTGTGAGGGGCCACGTTCGTTAGGACCACGGGCCGGGGTACTTTCATGTGGGGGAGCCCATGGAGTAGGGCGGGCCTGTCCTTTGGGAACCCGGAGTCGCAACTCATCCGGGCACTGCTCAGGGTGGTGTTGCTGGGTGTGGGAGCAGCAGGGAACCTTTGGTCTCTGTCCCTGCCGTGGCTCGGCAGCACCTGAGGAGGCACAGCCTCTGCCCCTGGGAGCCAGACTTGGTTGTGCCTGCAGCTGCTGGCTGGTTTGCGTACACACCCCGCACACGCTGGGGCTGAATGAGGGGGGGCAGGAAGTGGAGCCTTTGGAGGGCTTGGCGGGCGGCAGCCTCTCGGTCTGTACTCGGGCGCATCTCTGCGGCTTCTGCGGGCCCGACCGGATGTGTGTTTGTTCAGGGATTAATCACCGACATTTGCTCAAGTGGAAACGAAGCAAACTTCACCGCAAGTGGAATCACTCATTAAAAAGTCATTATCAAATCAAACCGGCACATTTCTTGGTTTTTTACTAGTAATGACAAAACAATTTCAACAGGTAAGAACGACAAATTTGCTAATTCACGCGCTCCTCCTTGCCATCCTCGGCTCGGCTGGAGACGTGTGGAAGGGCGGCGTTGTGGGGATGACTGGGTCAGCGGAGGAGACTACTGCGGCTTGTTCTCGAAGGGAAGCCCCACCCCCCGCCCCCCACCCTCTGGGCCAGTGGTGCCCGGTAGCTCCAGCTGTAAAAGTCAATACCAAGATAGAGGATTCCAATAAAATGAGGACACTCGATAAACCTTCCCGCGGAAACAGATTTCCCACGGATGTGCGATCAGTTCCAGGTGGATTTGTAACTTTAATTTCTCACTTATTGACTTTCTTGTCACCAGCTAATTGTGGAGTCCACGCCGGAGTGATGACCGGGCCTGAGGCCTGTGAGCTCTGCCCCTCCTCCAGTCCCACCCGAGAAGGAGGGCCTCTCCCACCAAGAGGACGCTGAGTCGGGCTGTTTTGGGTCCATGAATGTGCCTTTGAGCCCGTGGTGGTACAGGCTGTCCGGGTAGTGTGTCCGGTTCGGAGGGGCTGGGGCCTCGAGGGAGCGAGGCAGGGCCAGGGCTGGCGCAGGACACGCCCGTGACCCTGTGGAGGTCTGCTTGCCGACGTGGATGAGATCGCCGGGCCTCACTTAACGTCGCAGTGCACGGTCACAGCGTCTGTGACGGCATTGATCCTCCCATCCATCCTTTGAGACCGGCAGGTTCCCCCACTAGTCTGGGGACTGAGGATGGGGGTGAGTGCTCTGGCCTCCGGTGCCCAGCTAGCCCAGGTAGAGGCCGTGGGGCTCTGTGTCCCGCATTCCAGCAGCATCAGCCTCTCTGGGTGCCTGTTTGTGGAACAGGCTCTCGGGCCCCAGCAGACCTGCGGAGACTGAGGTGACCTCCCCCCGGCCCCCCAGGATGTTTGCACGCGTGAGGGTATGAGAAGCATGCTCAGAGCGCCTGGGCTCCCTGCACGATGACTTGATTTCCTCCCTGTGGCCTTCCCAGCTGACAGCACAGAGGCCACATGTGGGGCAGGAGGGCAGGTGCCCACCCCCCAGCTGAGGCCGGGGATCTGTTAAGGCCGAGGAAGAATCCAGGCCCACAGTTCGGGAGTGAGGAAGGGCGGTGGGCAGCTCCTAGGGGAGACAGCAGCTCCTCTCCTGGCACGGGCGCCTTTGTGCAGGCCCTCCAGAGCCGCTCGGTTGCCGGGCCCGCGGACCTTGGGTCCCTGCTGTCTCTTCTGGTTGGCCTCCAGAAGGTTATCTCCCTCCGGGAACGCCTGCGGATGGGATCTCGCAGTCGTGGGCAGGAGAAGCCGAGCACCTCTCCCAGGGCCTGACTCTGGCTCACACTCAGCCTCAGCAGGCGTGTCTCGCAGGGCCCCACTGAGCAGCGGCTTCTCTGTGGCTTGGTCATGCCGCTGTGTGATTGGCACCTCCTCCCGCGAAACCTGAGTGTGTCTGTATGGCGGCACATGGCGCTGCGTGTGTGGCCTGGGGTTGTGGCTGCAGGCATCCCACGAGCTCTGGGGGGAGACAGGGAGCTTGCCGAGCCCAGGGCTGGTCAGCAGGGAGTCTGGGGTGGTTCACGGTCTGGGCAGATGGAAGTCTCGCTTCGGCTCCCACCTGGACGCCTGCCACTTGAGTGGGATCTCTCCAGACTGTGCGGAACTTCGCTCAGTGTTCCTGGCTCAGAGGCCAGGTCAGAAGTTGTGAGAGGCAGGGCATTCCAACTTCCTTCCTGGCCTGGCCCCACTGGCGTGTTCCTGGGACCATTCCTGGAGTTTGGTAGGGCCTGGGACTGGCTGGAATGGGGTAGAGGGCTTCTCCTAGCTGGGGGAGTCAGCAGGCTCGGGGGCGGGGGGGTCTCTGGCCACCGCAGGTCCGCACTCACCCTGCAGCTCCAGGCCAGCGGGTGTGGGGAGTGCCTGGATCACAGCCGGACCCCGGTGGCGCACCGGCTGCTGGTTTGGAGCAGCTCGGGGCCCTAGGGCGGCCTGGCTGAGCTCTGTCAGGCCATTGCGAATCGAAACGCTACTGAGCTCCCGGAGGAGTCTGACCCCTGCCCTCTGTGCCCACAGGAGCGGGACGGCATGCGTGCCATCCTGGGTTCTTACGACAGCGAGCTGACCGCGGCCGAGTACTCGCCCCAGTTGACGCGCCGCATGCGCGAGGCCGAGGACATGGTGCAGAAAGTGCACGCGCACAGCTCGGAGATGGAGGTGAGTGTGCGGCGGGCGCGGGGCCAGCCACCCGCCGGCTCCCGCGTGCTGGCTCCACGCTGCGACCTGGTGGCCCTCTGGCGGGGGGGGGGGGGGCGCTGCTGGTGCTGGGTCGCAGGCAGACCTTCGGTTCTGATCGGAAAGGTGAGCTCCAGAGGCGCCGAGCGAGTCATCATAAATATAAGTACATTAATAGCCATTTTATTACGACACATTTGGCTCTACATGAAACATTAATGAAGAGAGATTTGCAGGGAAGGCTCCCTGACACCTTCAGTCGTCCCTGGCATTTTTTACATTGAGAGATTCCTCCTGTCTGTGTGCGCCCCGTGCACCCTAATCGGTTAATTACGAGGCTGACAGATCTGGTACGTCCGGAGCCATCTGTTTATGTTTTGTGGATGTTGGGGTGAGGAATGGCTGTCACGGACCGGCGTGGTCACCCCGTCTTACCTCGCTGGGCCTGCACATCCGGCCCCCGGCCCCGAGCCTCCCAGCACGGGCTCACCCTCCCCCTGACGGCTTCTAGCAGAGGCTTCGGCAGACAGATGGGCACCTGCTTTGTCTCAGCTCCCTGCCACGGGCCCCACTCACCTCCTAGTCTTCCCCGTCCGGAGTCCTGCCTGCTTGCTCAGGACTGGCCCAGTTTCAGCAGGGAGGGTCTCTAACTCCCTTCTTCCCCTTTCTGTGGTCAGCAGTGTAGTGGGGCGTCACCCAGCCTTCCCATCCACGCCTCCCACCCCCCGGAGTCCCGGGCGAGTCCAGACAGGTGGACGATGCCCAGGCTCAGCCAGCGTCACCAACACGATCATCTGTTCCTCTGTCCTGGTCACTGTCCTCTTTGCTCCTGGATGGGGGCACGGATGGGCCCCTCCAGAAGCAGGCCAGCCCCTTGTTGGTTTCCTGCCCTTCTCCCAGGCCCCGCTGACCCAAATCTGTATCGGGATAGAGACTCCCCAGTGCATAACTCCTGCGCCCTGGGATCCCCGTCTTTGAGGCTGGGTGCTGACCCTGAGACACAGCCTCAGAGCCCGGACGCTGGCTCTGCTTGCCATCCTGCCTGCAGGAGCAGAGGCCCTGGTCCTCCCGGCAAAGCATCCTGGCTGTCTGGTCCTTCTCCACGTGCCCTGCACAGCCTGTCGCCTACAACAGGCTCTGTTAGCCTCCACAGGAGCCCACCCGGGCCCAGCTTGCTGCCTGCAGGGCGGGCCGAGGATAGGGAGACTGGCAGCCAGGCGTTCCTGGGTCAGGCCCACCGGTTGCTGTCCCCTGGCCTTTCTGGAACATCAGCAAGTAGGTGAAGTGAAGCTTACTGCCCTCAGATGCTAACGATCAGCAGCCCCCCCGCCACCCCAGCCTTTGGCGTGTGCAGGCCGTGGTTGGGTCAGTGCATCCTGGGGGTCAGGCCTGGACCCCATCCAGTCCTGCTCAGAGGCCTGTGACCGTCTCTGTCGAGAGCTGTGCTCCTCCCAGCCCCCACCAGGTGGCAGCAGACAAAGTCACGGGTCCTGCTCCTGTGTCCAGGCCTTGGGTGGGGACAGGAGGGGTCTCTCAGCCTCTATTCCTTCTCTCATTGCTCAGACCCCCTCTGGCCCCCTGCAGCCCTCTCTTGTCATCTGTGCTGGAAGGAGGGTGTCCAACACACGTCCTGGGGGCGGTGTGGGGGTGCCGTGAGGGCGAGGGGCCTGCCATGTACAAGGTCCACAGAGCTCCTTCTGGCAGAGGACCGCGTGCTCTTTGCTGGCGGCTGCTGGAGCCGAGGCGCCTCTGCTGTCCGGGTTGTCCGTGGATCAGGACGCGGCGTGCGTGTGAGGGGGCCTGCGGGGGCCTCTGCCTCATCCACTTGTGGGGACGTCCATCATCCTCGCAGCTAGGCCGCATCGCTCACGCTGTCCCGTGCCGTCTGAGCTGGTCTGGCTGGTTCTCCGGCAGCCCAACTCGATGATGTCACAGAAGTGCTCCGGGCAGCATGCACGTAGCAAATGGCCCCTTTCTGTCATCTGGCGGGGGATAGCATTGTGGATAGGTAGAAGAGGTGGGAATGCACAAAGTACCCCCCTTGTTCGCGTGCGACACAGCCACAGTCCCATCAGTGGTGCAGAGACCAGGCTCCCTCCGTAGGCCCCGCGAAGTCATCAGGCTGCCCCGCAAGGGGCCGGTCTCACGCGGGCCCGGGGCGGCTCCGTCAGTCTTGGAGGGTGTGCAGCCCATAAAGGGAACAGCCCAGTTTCTGTCCGGACCTTCTCTCTTGCCCAGCACCATGTTGGCTCTCCTGCGGCACCGGGACGGCCCGCTTCCCCTGGGGGAGGCTGCTGTCCCTGAGCGCCATCCAGGAGGAGGTCCGAGTCAGGGAGGAGGAGGCCCCAACTTTAGGAACTGAGCCCGTTGCAATGAACACGAAGGGATTCAGAGGGGGTCGGGGGTGGGTCTCGGGTTCGGGAAAGAGTTGAGTGAGCTCGGGGATGAAGTGGGTGTGAAGGTGACCGTGCCCACTGTGCCCAGAGCAGCAGCACCAGGATCAGCCCCGGGAGCCCAGCCCTCCCCGCCTTTGTCCCATCTCCAGCCTGCCCTTTCTGGGGACGGGCCTCTAGGGGTCCAGACCGTTTACTGCAGGGCAGCTCTGAAGCCCGTTTTATCCCCCCTTGTCTCAGCTGTGGGGCTGCACTCCAGACAGGAGCCCCGAGCCCCTCCCTGCTGAGGCCTGTGGCCTCGGCTCTGCCTGCCTGCTTCCTGACCCTCGGCGGGCAGGCAGCCCCGGGAGAGACCTGTGGCTCAGTGAGCGGAGCTCTTCGTCCGCCTTGGGCAGGCGCAGCACGCTGGTGCCGGGAGCAGGTGCGGGCACCCCAGCTTGGACCCCACCCTCCAGGTCACAGAGGCCGCATGCTGACCCCGGGCCCTGCAGGCCACGGGGTGCTGCTCTCCAGGGCTCGGGGCGGGGTTTCCTGTTCTTGCTTATTAACAGCGATGTTGTATGTACTAGGAACTCGAGAGCTTTTAGCGCTGCTCCGAAGGGCCTGTCAGGAGTTTATTAGTTGAGCGTCACATGCTGACACACAGTAACAAGTTATGTCACTTTGTGGAACCTGGTTGTTAAGGTTCCTTAGTGTGTCCCGGACAAGGTCTCTGTCACGGCACGGATGCACCCACTGCTCGGGGGGTGCACACGGGCCCCAGACCAGCAGCGGTGCTCCGAGCGCTCACAGGCGAGCCCCCAGAGTCGCCTGTTTTGCTCATCGCCTTCGGGAGCCGCGGGGAGCCACGAAGTGCATGCAGGGAGAACACCCCCACAGCCCTCGGGGTCTGATCACCGAGGCGGATTAACTCTCCGAAGCTCCCCCGCCTGCCTGATGGATTGCCTGTCTGGAAGGCAGGGTCCAGGGGGACAGAGGCAGAGAACATTACCGTGCTGGAACTCAGGGGTGCTTGACGGGTGTGGGGTGTGCGTGTCTCTCTGCCTCTCCCCCCCCACCCCCCACCTGCTGCTGCTTCCTTTCGTTTCCTTCCTTGTTTTGTGTTCTGCCTTCATGGCTGTATGTCTTCTTCCTCTCGCCTCCCACTCTCTGCCACAACTTCCCCCCGCCCCTCCCTGTCCCTCACCCCAAGCCCCTGTGTCTTCTCACATGGGTTGGCAGGCTGGCCTTGCCCATAAAGGGCCAGACAGTACGTTCTGTGGGCTCTAGGCCACATGCTCAGCTGTGGCTGTGGCCGCTGGAAAGCAGCTTTGGGCCATCCGTGAATAGTGGGCGTGGTCGCGTGCCCATAAAACTTTATTGACAAAACAGGTGGGAGCCCTGGGTTTGGGTTCCGGCTGTAGTTACAGGGCGCCTATTCCAGCCCCACTCTTCCTGGGACCCCCGGCATGCTGCTGCTTGTGTGAAGCCCCCACGGCAGTGGGGGCCCCTGAGCCAGCTTGGCCGGTGCTCACGCAGGCGCAGGGAGAGAGCTGCTCCAGGGGACCTCTCGGTTCACTAACGGGGAGGGGGGTACTGAGCGCGCGCGAGGGTACGAGCTCCTCTGCTCCTTCCGAGCCGCTGCCTTTCGCTTCTTCGGCTTAATCAGGTCGTTCTAACGTGGAGCACGTCTCGAGTCGGGCACACACGTTTCGGTGGAACAAGCTGGAAGCGTTGAGACTGGGAGAATCCCAGTAGCCTGTCTCTGGTGAAGTTTGTGCCATTTTGCATGGACTTGATTTATTCCACTTAATAAAGCGGCTGCAGAAGTTGGTAGCCTGTGTCACGATCCTCCAGTGTCGACAGAGCTATAAATATGCAGCTCACGCCGCCCTGATGCCACATATCAGCCTGATTTGTGTTTCTGATTTATTTAATTAAAACAGATTATGGTGCTGCTGGCTTCACGAAGGTACGTGGAAAATCCCAGTTTTCCGATGACTTCTGGGAGAGCCCGATGATGGCGCTCGGGCCCTCGGGCTCCAGCCGGGGGTGCTTTGGGCTCCGGAGGAGGCCCGGGCGGTTCAACAGGTCCAGGGCCCACTGTTCTCACTTAGGAAAGTAGCTGCTTGCTGTCCTTGCACAAAGAACTCAGGGTCACTGTCCTGTGGAAAAACACACACCACACAGTGGAAAGTCTGCACACAGCGTGAAAGACAGTCGCTGTATGATGTGCAAGGGGAGACGAGAAGAGGGTCAGTGAGACGAGCCAGGCTCAGGGACCCCTCCGTGGGGAGCGCTCTCCGAGTGCGTGGGCGGGGAGACCCAGGGGAGATGGGTGTCGGGCGGAGGCTCCGGCTCCCATGCTCAGGACTGAGGCGGGAGGTGGGGGAACGGGGGTGGTGGCAGGCCCTGTGCGGGACCCGTCAGTGGAGCCCTGGCCTGCAGGGTTGGGCACTGGCCCCGTTGGACCCCGGGGAAGGGTGGACATTGGACTTGCTGGACGGGCACCCCAACTGCACAGAGGCGGGAGTGACCGATACGGGTTGCATCCATCCAGGGGTGCGGCGTGATGTTTGGGTGTCCGCACCTGCGGCGCAGTGACCACCACAGTCCAGCTGGTCGCCCCTGCGGCACCTGGCCTAGCCCGGCTGGTTTTTCCCATAGTAAGAACACTGAGGATCCGCTGTGAGCGCATTTCAGGCACGCGGGGCAGTGTAATCGGCTCCGATCCTGTCACCGGCCTGTGCCCGAGGTCTGCAGGTCTTGTTCACCTCTGACCTGGCAGTACGCATGCATGCACCCCCACCTCCCCGACCCTCCCAGCCCCACCCCTGGCGGCCACGTTTCTGCTCTCGGTTTCTGTGAGTTCAGCGTTTTCAGATTCTGCATGTAAGTGAGGTTTCGCGGTGTCTTTCTGGTCTGTCTGAAGTATTTTTCGCTTAGCGTGATGTCCTCCAGGTTCATGGATCCTGTCACAGATGGCGGGGGCTACGGCCTCTTCAGCCGTGTGGCTCTAGCACGCTTCCTCGGCCGTGGGCCGCTGGCGGGCGTTGCCTGTGCTCCCCGGTCTCGGCTGCTGCGACTGGTCCCTCGACGAAGCCGGAGTGTGGGCACTGCTTTGTGGGAGGGACTTTATTTCCTGTGGACGTATTTCCAGAAGTGGGAGGACTGGATGACATGGGCCACATTTCTATTGTTAATTTTTGGAGGAGCCTCCGTACCGTTTCCCGTGGAGGCTGTGCCAGTTCACATCCCCGCCAGCACCAGCACTCAGGGGTCCGCTTGGGAACCCCCGCCCTAATAGGCGTGAGGTGAGACCGCACCATGGTCCTCACGGGAGTTTCCCCGATGCTGAGGGGTGCTGAGCATACAGATGGTTGGCCGTCTGTATTTAGGAAAGTTTCTGTGTTGATCGTTTTCCCACTTTTAATTGGGTGTTTGTTTTTTTGTTATCAAGTTGCATAAATTCCTTACACGTATGGGATGTTAACCCTTCATCTGATAGATTGTAAATATTTCCTCCCATTCCATATTTTCTCCCGTTGCCATGAATTTTGCTGATGGTTCCTTGTCTGCACATGAGCTTTTGGGTTGGACACAGTGCCACTGGTTTATTTTTGCTTTTGTTGCCTGTGCTTTGGGTGTCAGATGAAAAGAAGTCATCACCAAAGTGAACGTCAGTGAGCTTTTCCTGTTTTCTTCTAGGGTTTTTCTGGTTGCAGTCTTTATTTTGCATTGATTTTGTGTGTGTGGTGTGAGATTGGGGTCCATTACTGTTGTTTTCCATGTCGATGTCCGGTTTTCTTAACAGTGTTTCTTGATAGCCTGTCCTTTCCCCATCGCAAATGCTTGGCACCTTTGTCAAGTATTAGTTGAGCGTATGTGGGTGGATTTACTTCTGGGCTCTGTGTCCTGTCCCATTGGTGTGCATGTCTGTTCTTAGGCTATTATGCTGGTTTGATTACAACCGTTTTATGGTAGTTTGAAATCAGGAAGTGTGATGCCTCCAGCTTTGTTCTTACTCAAGATTTCTATAGCTACTCAAGGTCTTTTGCGGTTCTATACAAAATTTAGAATTAATTTTTCTGTTCCTATGATAAAATTTTGATAGGGGTTGCGTTGACTCTATACTTTGCTTTGGATAATATGGGCTTTTTAACAGTAGTATGCCTTCCAGCTCATAAGCATGGAGAATATCTTCTTATTTATTTGTGTCTCGTTATATGTCTTTCATCAGTGTCATAGCTTTCAGTCTACAGGTCTTTCACCTTCTTGCTTAGGTTTATTTCTAAGTATCGTTTTCTTTTCTTTCTTTCTTTTTTTTTTTTTGATGCTCTTGCAGTAGAATTGTTTTCTTTTTTGAATTGCTCACTGTTAGTGTATAGAAACGCACCTGACTTTTGCAGGTCGATACTCTATATTCTGCAACTCTGCTGAATTCACTGGTGAGTTCTAGCAGATTTCTGGTGGAGTCTTATTTCCTACACATTAGATCGTGTCACCTGCAGGGACACTTTTACTAATTCCCTGCAGAACTTTATGCCTCTTATTTCTTGTTCTTGTCTGATGGCTCTGGCTAGGACTTCTAGTACCATGTTTAATAGGAGTGGAGAGAGGGCGTCCTTGTCTTGTTCCTGATCTCAGGGGGACATCACTCAGCTTCTCACTACTGAGTATGATGTGAGCTGTGGGCTTGTCCTCTATGGTCTTTAGTATGGTGAAGCACTGTCCTTTCCTACGTAATTAATTTTTATCATTAAAGCATGTTGAATTGTATCAAGTGCTGTTTGTGTGTATGTTGAGATGATCATATGATGTTTATCCTCCATCCCATTAATGGGGGCATCCCATTGCTTGGTTCGTGCATCCTTGCATCCTGGGGATAGGTCCCACTCAGTCATGGTATGTGAGCCTCTTTTTTTTTTTTTTTGTAATTTATTTATTTGAGACTGAGAACATGCACATGTGGAGGGGAGGGGCAGGGGGAGAGGGACAGAGAGAATCCCGGGCAGACTCTGTGCTAAGCATGGGGCTTGACACGGGGCTCTCAGTCCCACGACCCTGAGATCACGACCTGAGCCAAAAATCAAGAGTCAAATGTTCAACCGACTGAGCCACTCACGCGCCCCAATTGTGGCCCTTTGAATGTGCTGTGGAACGTGCTTTTTCTAGTACTTTCTTGAGGATTTCTGCACCTGTGTTCATCATGATACTGGACTGTGGTTTGGTTTTCTTGTAACATCTTTGCCTGACTTTGGCATCAGGCTAACGTTGGCCTTGTAAGATGAGTTTGGAAGTGATCCTTTCTCTCTGATGCTTTTGGAGGAATTTGAGAAGAATTGGTAATAATTCTTCTTTAAATGTTTGGCAGAGGGGCACCGAAGTGGCTCAGTTGGTTCAGCGTCTGCCTTTGGCTCGGGTCATGATCCCAGAGTCCTGGGATGGAGTCCCATATCGGGCTCCCTGCTAAGTGGGGAGTCTGCTCCTCTCGCTCTGCCCCTCCCCCCTGCTCCTGCGCGCACATGCTCGTTCTCTCTACCAAATAAATAAATAAATCTTTAAAAAAAATAAATGTTTGGTAGAATTCACTGGTCAAACCAATTGGTCCTGGGTCTTTCTTTGTTGGGAGATTTTTATTACCAATTCACCCTTCTTACTTGTTACTGGTTTGTGTGGATCTTCTGTTTCTCCATGGTTTATTGTTTTTTTTTTCTTTCAAGATTTTATTTATTTGACAGCGCACATGTAGACAGAGCAGCAGGCAGAGGGAGAGGGAGAAGCAGGATCCCCTCTGAGCAGAGAGCCTGATGCGGAACTTGATCCCAGGACCCCGGGATCAGGACCTGAGCTGAAGGCAGACGTTTAACCACTGAGCCACCCAGGCATCCCTCTTCGTGGTTTATTCTTGACAGCTTGAGTGTTTCCAGGAATCTGTCCATTTCTTTCGGGTTGTTCCGCGTGTTGGTAATCGTCACTAGTAGTTTCTTACGTGCCTTCCTATTTCTGTGCTATCTGTTGCAATGTCTTTTTTCGTTTCTGATTTTCTGTCAGTTGTGTTTCTTTTTTTACTGAGTTTTGTGAAAGATTTGTCAGTTTCGTCTTCTCGGAGCAGCTCTTAGTCTCTGTCCTCCCCCCACGGATAGTTGTGCCAGCCCATGCTCTGTGGGGTGACGGTGGAGACTCCTGCCCCACACCTTGCTGATGTCCCAGTTCAGTCCTTTGCTTCCTGTCTTGAAGCAGGAACGCGGTGACTTTGGAACTGGCTTCTGGCCCCAAATGAAACCTCCGTGGCAGCGGTTCTCAAACTTGGTGCATGTCGTCCAAAGGGCCTGAAGGGCTGTGGGTCCCTCCCTGAGAGGCTGTGGGGCCTGGGCTGAAACGTACCTGCGGCGAGTTCCCAGGCGACACGGCTGCACTCGTCCCCACCCACACTCTGAGAACTGTGTCCCAGTGTGGGCACCTGGCCTGCCGAATGGGAGGGACCGAGCACTGCACCGGGTCCGAGGCACCGCCTCGGAGAGCCTCGCAGGGCCCGGGCACACTCTGGGGTTGGGAGAGGCGTCGGCTGCTTGGGTCACAGCAGCGGTGGCCTCGGTGGTGCGGATGTCTCCGTCTGGCGGGCCGCACTGCAGCCAGGGTTACCTGGCAGAACCCGGGATCCGGGCCATCCCCTGGCCCCGGGAGCAGCCCACCCGCTGGCATGGCAGCAAGCGTGTCTTGTGGGCTGCTGTCCACGCTGGGCGGCTCTGCCCTCGGGGCCTCTGCCAGACAAATAGCATGAACAGGAGTGGGTAGGGCCTGATGACTGGTCGGTGTGTCCTTTTTCCTTCTACTTGGTCACCAGCTGATGTGCAAAGTGGAGAAAAGACAGGAGGCCTGAGGCTTCTGTCTCATTCCCTCCGTGCGGCCTGTGACTTCAGGCGCACCCCAGGCTCCCTGGGCTCGCACCTCCCCGCTCCTCTCCGCAAGGCATGTGGGGACCGAGCTCAGTGCCCTTGCGTCTTCCCCGGCCTGGCACGCCGGCTCTCCCGCCGCCTGTCCCGGCCTGCAGGGACAGCCCCTCTGCCGGGCCCGGGCTCCTGCGCCGGCGGGGTGCTGATCCTCAGTCGCAGCTTCTCACCTCCAGATAAAAATAGCCACACGAGGTCTTGGCGCAGCCTCCACCTGTCACACGTGGCGCGTGGGCCTGGGACATGTGTCTGAGCGCAGTGGCGCCCTGCAGGCCTGGCTGGAGGACGCGTCCCTGGAGCAGGAAGGGCTGTGGCAGCGGCTGGGCCTCACGTGGCTCTGTGGGCAGCCTTGTCTGCCTGATACGTGCTCCCGCGCGTGCCGCCTTCTGGGGAGCATCTGGGCCCTGTGCCCAATGTCCCCCTTCCCGTGCCACCTTCAGGCATCTGCGCCCCAGCCAGCCCCACTGCCTGGCAGGCCCGGGTCGGCCGGGCAGGGCTGGAGCTCAGGGCCCGGGCCGCCCGACACTGTTGCAGGTGCACCTTCAGGGATGCTGCAGCCTCACTGCTGTGACCGGCCCAGGGGACAGTGCCTCTCCAGCCAGCCTGCTGTTCCCTGGCCCCAGGCCTCCCTTCTGAGCCCCTCTATAAGCCTCGTGCCTGAGCAGTCCCCCCATTACCTCCGGACCCCCTGACGTGCATACGAGCACCAGTGTGCTGGTCACATACGTCCTTCCCTCCTTTCCCAGCGAGGACACTGGTGCGCGATATGCCAGGGGCCAGGTGGGGGCACAGGAGTGACATCTGAGTCCCCATGTGGGGCACACGTGGGTTCCTCCAGGTCTCCCCCCAGCCCCTGACGCATGAATGCTGGCCACAGGGAGGAAGCCGCCCTTCTTGGGGGCCTGAAACTGTGGTACGCAGGCCTTGCTCGACTCCCTCCAAAACCCAGGCAGCGACCACTGCCACCCGACCCCCAGACCTCGTGCGCCTGTCCAGGGACCCTGGGTGCACCGTCCCCCCTTCTCCTGGGCGCGAGCCTGGCTTTCCCTGAGGCCTCAGCGTCTCGGTTGGAGCCGGGAGCCTGCATGTCGTGAGCGGAACGGATGCCGCCTGCGGCCGACGAGTGCAGGAGGTCTGACGGCGCTCTCCTGCTCGGACGGAGCCCGGCTGCAGCAGAAACCTCAAGGGGAGGTGGGAGTAAGTCCCTGCAGAGCCCGGCGGTCTGCGCCGGACAGATACCAGCCTGGCCGACAGCTGCTCTCGTAGACGGGCGGCTTTCTGTGCAGACCCGGGCCCGCCTGCCACCTTGGCGAAGTGCTGCTCCCTGCTCCCAGCTGTTCCCCAGCTGCCCCAGACGTGTCCCTGCAGGGGGAGTGACCCCTGTAAGGACAGTACCGCAGGAAGGAGTGACGAGCTAGGCCCAGCAGGTGGGCTCTGACCAGCGGCCTCGGGGCAGGGGTGGTGGCAGGCGCCTGACCTCTCCAGCAGGCCCGGGCCCCGCAGGCTCTGCATCTGCATCAGGGCTGGGTGAGCATGGTGCCCGCCTCCCGCCCTCCTGGAAACACTGGCGTGCTAGAGCCGTCTAGTGTTGGGTGTGGGCCGGGGGGTCCGGGCCGCCCCGCGGGGCTGGGTGGTTGAGGCTGGCACAGCGCACAGGCGTCCTTGTCTGTGCGGCCTGCCTTGGCTCGGGCCTGGCCGCCGACTGGGCTGCTTTGTAGGAACACACGTGGGGTGGGGGGGTCACTTGAAGAGGTGCCTGGCACTGGGGGAGGCACGTGGGGGCCCCGGACATCTTTCTGAACAGTGTCCCTGCAGGGCTCTCATCTGTCACGGATGCACTTGGACAGACTGTGTTTCCCGCTCGACTGGGAGTGTCCCCTGGGCCGCGGCTGGGGCCCATTCAGTCCCTGTGCGGCTGCGTGTGAGCCGTGGCCGCCCGCCTGCCCGCCCTGCCCTCTTCCTCCTGTCTGCCCAGCCACCCGTTGTCCCTGCTGCCCAGATACTCCCGTCCCTATGACAGGAGCCTCCCCTCCCTCATCAGCACCGGGGCCACAGTCCCCGCTCAGCGTGCATGTCCCCTTCCCCGGTCCCCTGTGGCCTCCGTGTCCCATTATGCGTGGACGCAGCCAGTCAAGTCTGGTGGAGTCTGGGTGAGGGTGACCGGTCTTCAGTCCCGTGGGGGCCTCTCTGCTGCCCCTTCCCCAGCTCCCTCGATGGCGCCAGCTGTCCCGTGCACGTGAGCCGCAAGGTGCACGCCCCTCCCGCACCCACGGGTCTGGCCCTGAGGAGACTCGGCTCGCCCAGTGAGCTGCCTGCCCATACCAGTCCCAGCCTCAGGTTGTGCGGCTCCTCGGCTGTGGGCTTGTGTCAGCAGCCCACCCCGGAGCCTCCCCAGCCTGAGCCCTCCCGTGCCTCTCCGGGGGGGGGGGGGGGGAGTGAGTTTACTGATCGACCACCACAGCGTGGATGTTCCCTCTGCCTCCCCTCCCGGCCTTCCTTCAAGCATCACGGTCTGCCCACAAGAGGTGGTCTCTGCAGTGCCCACCAGCCTCCCCCCAACCCCCCGCCGGCCCACCTGCGCCCCCCACCAGCCCCCCACCGGCCCACCTGACGGCTGTGCCCAGCCCTCTGTGCCTGGCCTGAGGTGAGGCCGAGCAGGTGGGCTGTGGCATGAAGCTTAGCACTCGGTCCTAATGGGTGGTGTTTTGGTTTTGGGATATCGGCTTGGTTTCGTGGCTGGGGTTTTAGCAGGCTGCATGGCTGGGGCGGTGATTCGTGTCCTGCCTGTGTTCGCCGTGTTTTCGGTTCCGCTCCTGGCACTGTTGCTCACGTGGCCTTGCAGAGTCTTGACGAGCTTTTAGCAAGAGCCCTGGCCTCGTCGGCGGGGTTGGTGTGTCGGGAACAGCTATGCTTGGGAGGCTTGGTGGGTGCACACAGATGTCAGGACAAGGTGCCGGTCTCCACTGGCCTGAGGACCCAGCACCGCCAGCCTCGGCGGCAGCGACCACTGACTACAGGCTGGGGAGCTGGGTGCTGGGACCACACTCGGCGCCCTGAGTGTGGACGTGGCGCGTGACCTCTGCATGTCTGTCGCCTGGCACTCCAGGAAGGACAGCGTGTCTGGTCCACGGGCTGCTCTGCTCCCTGCTCAGGGCCGGGCCATTCTTTGCGGTGGCACGGACCCTGTGGCTGTCCCCTCGGCACCTGTGTCCCTGGTGCTTCAGCACAGAGGTGGTGCCGGCACATAAGATAGTGGCTCCACGACCTGCTCGCTGCATCCGTTTTCGCTGTTTTCTGGGAACGGTGTGTGACTGCTTCTGTCCCTGCGTCCCGGCCTGACGCTGCCCAGGAGGCATCCATGTGGGGCCCCAGGCAGGCTGCTTACCACGCTCGTGGCGTCGAGGCCCGGGGCACACGGCAGCAGTGAGGGCCTGGGTCTGGTGGGCCCCCGCTCCGGGTGCTGGTGGGCGGCTCTGGTCTTCAGTCTGCTGCCCGTGTCGTGCTGGACGCGACATGCCAGCTGGACCGGCCAGGCCGGAGGGCGGCCACCCCTGAGCTCCTGCCTGGGTCGCTGGGGCCCGGCCTGGCCCTGCTGTTGGCCTGATGGTCAGGAACCTCCCTTGCATCTCCGTCCTGGGGTGGGCCGGGCTCCCAGGGAGGATCCTAGAGACCCGTTTAGGGGACAGCGGGCGGGGGGCGTCAGGTTCTCCCGGGTGCTGACCCTGCTGGCAGAGTCCCCCTCGTGGCTTCTTCCAGAATGGGAGCTTGCCAGGAGGGCGTGCGTTGCACTCCCTTTGCCAGGGGCACGAAGACCCCATCAGGACAGTCTCTGTCCCCGTGAGTGCACTGTCGCTGCCGGCGGCAGGTTTGGGGAGGACTTCCCGCTGTGTTGCCCAGCACTCCGCCCCCCTCCCCGGGCCGCCTCGCAGCCTCCGAGGCCCCTGTGCTCAGTAGGCGGTGGGGGCGGCGGGGGCGACGGAGAGGGGCAGCGGGAGGCCCCCTGACGCTGCTTTCTGTCTTGTCTCGAAGGCTCAGCTGTCACAGGCCCTGGAGGAGCTGGGAGGCCAAAAGCAGCGCGCGGACATGGTGAGTCTCTTGGTGGTGGCCTTCGTGGCCACAGGGAGCCCAGGGCGTGGGGTGCGTTAGACCTTGGGCGCGGAGGGAATCATGTCCCTGTCACACAGGCGCCAGCCTGCAGGTCCCTGACGGACACGGCGCGTCCGTTTGCAGAAGCGCAGGTGGGGATGGGAAGGGCATGGGGCTTGGACGCCGGGGCCTGGCCCCAGGGACTCTGACGTGGGGACCCCAGTGCCCTTTCTGCTCCACGTCCTGACCCGCCTGACATGGAGCCAATCTGAAAACCCTCGTGATGCCCACTTGACCCCCCACAGCCAGGTTGTCCTTCGGTTGTCCCCCGGCTCTGGGCCCCTGGTGGCTCTGCCTCACGGGGTGTGTGGATGGACAGATGCCTGCCGGCCCCACAGCCCACGTTGCCCTGCTGAGCGCCAGCTGTGCTCCTTGGCCGAGTGGCTCTGCGGCCGTATGCTGCCTTCTCGGACCGTGTCCCCCTGGGCGGGCCGCCTGCGGGGCTGGGTAGGGTGTGGGCCGGCACCTCTGACCCTGGCCTGGGCGCCCCGCACCGAGCGGCTTCCTTACCACCGTCTGGGGGGCCAGACAGCATTGCTTTTGACACATCTTTGTCCCGCACCAGCTGTAGGCCCTCCTCCTGCTCTGGCCCACAGTCTGCTGTGTGTGGGGACTCAGCCACCAGGCTCACGGGGGACCACGGAGCACGTGTGCACATGCTGGGGGGCAGCTCTGCCCCAGGCCCCACGCCAGCTGGTTGGGGTTGAGGTTGGGGCAGGCTCCGGGCTTCACATCATAGGTCGGGGCTCCTGGTGAGCAGTTGTCACTTGTCAGCCCCCAACCTTGAGCAGGTCGCCCTCAGCTGCCGCTGTCGCCATAGCGGAAGGCGGGGCTGGGCTGACCTGAAACCCGCCCATTCGGGAGGCAGGGGCCTGAGGACGGGACCGGATGAGGCCCAGGTGCCAGCACCCAGGAGCCCGAGGCTGGCTGTGCTCAGAGCCCCGACCCGCGAGGCGCATGGTGGGCGTTGGTCAGACCGGCCGCACCGAAGGTAGACACAGGTTAGGTAGAGCATGAGGCCAGAGGTCAGGGACAGCAGGATGGCCCGGGCAGTGGGTAGAGGAGCCCCAGGTGGGATGGCAAGATTGGGGAGGGCAAGCCAGGAGAGAAGCGTGGGGGTGTGAGATGCTGTTGGCTGCTGGGGGCCTGGGCCCGGGGCGTGGGCTCCCGCGTCGAGGCCCTCCAAGCACCTGGCGTGTGTGCATCCTCCAGAGCGGGCGAACGTGGCCAGGGAGGTAGAGCCTGAGGTTGGAGCCCTGTCGGGCTGCTCCGGCACCGGGACGTGCGGCCCGGGAGGGCGGCCCCGCCCACCAGGAGCCTGGAGGCAGCCCTGAGGCACGGTCCTGTGTCACGCGCGTGTCCTGCAGTGTGTAAGTCAGCCGCTGGTCTTCCTGTCGCGGGGGCCTGAGGGCACGTCCTGTCCCCGGAGTGTCAGTTCTCTGCAGGGGCATTCACTGTCGACTGAGGGGGAACCACTGCGCCTCCACATAGAGCCTTTGCCCTCATCTGGCGGGGCCGCCGGGGGTGCCTGCCCCCGCTGAGCCCGGGGGAGGGAGCTTCGTAAAGTGTGCGGCCTAGCTCGCGTGTGTGCGCATAACTAACAGGACTGCGGATGGGGGACAAGCCTGGGGCTTCCTGGTTTCTAGACCTGCGGGGCGCGGGCGGGGGGAAGAAACCCAGGGGGAGACCCTGACGTGTGGGTCGACGTGCATCGTTCGCTCGGTTTGACCTGGATGGAAATGTGCCCGAGGGCCGTGTGTCCGTGCCGTGCACACACGGGCAGGAGGAACGAGAATGGGGTCGTGCCGAGCATGGGCCCAGCCTCGTTCCCTGGCTCCTGGGGGTTTGGGAAGGGCAGGAGCTCCCATAGTGGGGCCGCAGGGGCCGCTGCATCTCATGATGGGGATGCCCAAGGGACATGGGGCTGCAGGACAGCTTTCCTGCCTGCATTTTCCCTTGTTTTCTGTGCATGAAGTTTCTTTGCATTGTGTAAAGCTCCCTTGAGCCCTGACATGCCGATTGGACTGGAGCTCGTGGGGGTGGGGGCCCGCTTCTGCCCGGGCACTGCTGACGTCAGCCAGGGCACACCCCGCCCTCGACCTGGCACCCTGCCGCCGCTCAGGGGCCCCTCCCCGGTGCTGCGGGGCCTTTGGGGAAGCTGCTCTTTGGGGAGCTTTGGGTGAAATGTCCCCGTGGCTCTAGCCCCGCGGAGCCGGGCAGGCGGGTGGGGACCCGGCTCTTCCCCCAGCGTGCTCCCGGCCGTGCCTGCAGGTGCCGGTGCTCCGTACGCACGGGCAGGACTCCGTGGGCCCCTTGCTTGCTTGGAGCTGGGCTGTAGCGGGCAGCTCCCACAAGTGTTCTCTCCGCCTTCTGACTGTCTCATCTTGAGCTCGTGTCCCGCTTGTTTCTGTTCCCTCTCTCCTTCCCACACCCGGCGGAGTGCAGCGCACGCTCACTCAGAGGCCCCTGAGTCCTCCCCTCCGTCCGTCCTCCCCGGTGGCGCCTTCTGCATCTGGAGGGACTGAGGCCCGGGTGGGCCCCGAGCCTGTGAGGAGGCGGGTCCGGCCCCGCTGGAAACCCTAGCTGGTGTGGGAGTTCAGAGGCAGGGTCAGTGGCCAGAGCTCCCTGTCACACGGGGCCCAAGCCACCCTGGGTCTCGCTCTGTGGCCCTCACCCCGTTTCGGGGACAGTCATGGCGATGGGTGGGATGGGGGGCGCCTCTGACCGCAGGAAAGTGCCCCCCCAGCCTCTGTCCGGGTGGGTTGGGGACGGCCTGGTCTCTGTGCCACCTGTCCCAGCCTGCAGTCTCTGGGCCCTAAGTCGATTCACTATTTAGGAAGAGAGAGGAAAAGGAATTTAAATATCTGTAGCTAATTGCAGATGACAAGACAAAGATAGTTCGTCTTTCTGTTATTAATTAGCAAATGCATGCTAATTAGGAAGCGTGGCAGAATTCAGTCTTTTCTCTTTAAATGCAATTAATATCCCAAGGAAAGATGTCCTGGGCCATAGTTGTATCATTAACATTCCTCACCCTAATTAGATACGGCCAGCGGTGGCTGGAGAAATGAGTTTTTTGATTATAACTATAAAAATCCCTCTAATATTTTATGTACTCCAGGGAGCAAGAAGTGAAGATTTATTTTCCGATTTAAGGGGAATGACACCCCTCACGACTCTGGGTAATGAAGCAGTACCGTGTCCCCTTGCGGCTCCTGCGGGCTTGCACAGCCCAGGTCCGTGGCGGGTCAGCCTGGAAGGGCCCCGGCGGGAGAAGTTCTGTCCATGCTGCCCGGCGCTGGCCGCCACAGGTGCTCCTGGGTGTGCGCAGTATGGCCGCATCCCAGCAGGGCAGGCCTGGCATCCTGGGCCGAGGAGCGTCCATGAGCTCGCAGCCCTCGGCCTCCACGTGGCCTCTCCCAGCCCATGGCTTTCATTCCCGAGCACGAGCTGCGGCTCCGAGGGGCTGGTGCGCAGATGGCCGGAGATGCCCGTGAGATCTGATTTTCGGCTCTATGGAGGGGCCGTGCACCCCGGTGTGCGCCTTGCTGATGCGTGCGGGACCGTGGGAGCAGTGGGGAGGGGCGGGAAAGCGCAGGAGGAGTCGTGTGTGCTCCCATTGTTCAGTGCTGGCAGCCGGCATCCGTACGTGCCTGCCACCCAAGAACCGGGCCTTATCGCAGCCTGCCAGCGATGCCAGCTGCCTTCCGGAAAATTATTACAGAAACCTGCTGGTTCTGTGACTGACAGTGACTCGTTTCTCGTCCCGGATCCATCCTGCCACACGACCAAGCCCGGGTTGGTAGACCCCTCCCCCACGGGAACACTTCGTCTGTGGTGGGGGACTCATGGAGGCTCGTGGGGGATGTCATGCGGGGACCCAGGGCTGGCGGCAGCCTCGGATTTTGGCCAGCCTGTTCCCTCACAGGCTCTTGTGCCCACGGAACGGCGTGTGACTCTGTCCCCCGCTGCTGGAGCCCAGCATGCTGGCCGCGTGCCTGGCTGTCCTGCAGGCTCGGGGTAGCCAGTGCAGAGGTGGGCCCTCCCTGCGGGGGAGTGGGGCTGCCGGCCGGACGGTGCCCCTGAGTGGTAGCGCTGCCCCCTCCACACCCAAGCCACGTCCCGGGCGTCTTCGGGTGCCCAGCGCCCGGCACGGACTGAGCACCGACGTGTAGTGGGGTTGGTGTGGGGGGGCATCCGCAGGCTGTCCTGGCTCCGGAGTGCCGCGAACACCCACGGGGACGGTACGGTTTATTACTGCGCACCCACCTGGCGCCACAGGGAGCTGTGCGCTGTTCCAAGAGCTCCGCACTCGTCCACTCTCGGAGCCCTGCTAGGTGGCTCCCCTTTGTCACCCCCCTTACTCAGCAGGAGGCAGAGGCTCAGGTCCCAGTGGGTTCCAGCTCCAGCGGCTTTGCTGCCGGCGCACGCCTCTGCCTGGGCCTTCAGACTCCAGAGGGCGTGGGACTGTCCCTTGTGTTCCTGACCGCACTGAGCCATGGGAGCACAGGCCGTGTGGTCAGCGTCCCCATCTGGAAATGTCAGACGCCCGGAGCTGTGTGTGCCCTCCGGAGTGGCTCTGCTGAGTGCTGCCCCTGGGGAAGAGTGCCCGGGGCAGCTCCGTGGGAGCCAGGAAGGCACTTGTAGGGATAGAGGGAGACGGGCTCGATGAAGTGTATGCAGAAGTTAGCATCGGGCTGACGTGCGCTGCACAGGGCTGCTCCTGAGAGCCTAGGGCTGGAGGGCTGCAGGTGACTGAGGGACGTGGTTTCCAGCTGCTGTCCCTCGACGGCTGTCCTCGGGCAGGGCTCACGAGGGCATGGCACCGGCTGCCCCCGCTGCACTGTCTCGTCTGTCCCCCGAGCCCCAGGGTGTGGGTGTCCAGAGTCCAGCCCTGGGTCCCTTCCTCCTCAAAGTGCTCCCCAATGGACCTGCGGCCAGCCGGAGGCTGTCTGCCCTTGGCCACGGTGGTCCCATGTCTTGGGATGTCGCTCGTAAGGGGGACAAGGGGTCGCGCACCTGGGACCAGACAGCTCTGCGTGCTCGTGGTAAATCGGTCGGATTCGGCGAGTGTGTCCTCAACACCACTTCCCGGCGGCCTTTCGGACTCTCCACGCCTTTCCACGTGCGTGTGTTCACTGAGGCCCCTGCCGTGCTCTGTGCACGGCTTCCTTTGCCCTTCCACGTCGCCCCCATGCTGTTTCCGCCCCTTGGAATGTGTTTCTGTCTCGTGGGCCTGAGTTCTCCCTCAGCATCGAGCTAAGCATCCTCTGCCTCCCCCAGTTGCTTTCCCTTCATAAGGACATGTTGCCCTCCCATTCCACGTTCATTGGCGGGCACGGGATTGTCATCACAGCCACCGTCCTTGCCGTGGACTTGCTTGAGATCATGCTACAGCCACCGAGTGCTGAGCGCTCCCACATGGTGGACACACGCCCGCCGCTGGACCCAGACCATGTCTTGGAGTCCTCGCCGCAGACCCTCCGGGTGCCGGTGACCTGACCGTGACTCAGACAGGGGGACAGGTGCAGTGAGTGAGCGGCCGGGCGGCCAGTGGGCCCTGTGGGGTGCGCTCACGCCGGCTGTTCTTCGTGGACAGTGCCGTCCCGCAGGGCTGAGCCTGGAACTGTGGTTTAAAGTACTGAGCGACTGGAGGTGTGTGCCGCTGGACCTCTTGCCTGTGGTGAGGGCCGGTCTTTTTGGTTTTGCCAGGTTTGCAAAGACCTAACAAGAGGTGGGTGATTTATTATCTTAAAAAGATCCACTTGCATCTTTGGGACATTATCCTGAGAAGATGGCTTCTTAGCCTAGTAAATAAATGTCTAATGGTGTAATTTTTGGTTCTTGATTGGATCCTTGCACAAAAGGAGAAGGAAACTCCCCAGTGTGGAGGGAGCACTTTGGTTTGTTCCTGTCTGGAGCAGAGGAGCATGCCGTTCCCGGAGCTGTAGCGTGTTGGGTCACTGGCAAGGCCTGATCTTTCCGTGTTTTCTGTCCCGGACGAAGCTCGGACTTAGCTCGGCAGGTCTCACGGAGGAATCCTGCCACCTCGTGCTCGTAGACTCTGTGCAGTGCTGACTTCCCGTCTGCGACGCCGGGCCTGGCTCGGTCCCCGCGGCCTCTTCTGGAGCTTGGTCCCTTGTTCCGGTGCGTCTTGCATGCTTCTTGTTAGGTCTCTCCCCGGGTGTTTGATCATTTCCGTTAGTCCTGCACTGCTCTCTGCCCTGGCTGACAGCCCCACGCTCACCACGAGCCTGTGGGGCCCCTGCCGGGGCCGGGGTCTGAGAGAAGGCGGGCGCTCCACACGAAGAGAGGGAAACCCCCCACAGGCCCCAGCCTACACAGCTGAGGCGCAGTGAGACTGGAGCAGCCGCAGATCGAAATTGGTTCATTTATCTCTGAAAACCATGGGGTTCCTTCCAGCGAGGGGAATTCTCCACCCCAGACCTTGTCGTGCTCGTCCGCATTATAAGTATGGTGTTTTTGTGTCCCCTAAGCGTGTCACGTCTCTGCAGTGGCCCTCTCTGGCCATAGCTCCGTCTCAACGACCAGTTCTTAACTGTGTCCGCGCTGTGTGATTTTGCTGTTTACCATAGCATTAAATCCGCCGCGGTTCCCCTCCCTCGCGTCCACTGCGCGTCTTGCCGGTGTGTTCGGGGGGCGCTGGGTCAGTTGTGGTCCTGGCCTTGGCGCCCGCAGCCCTCTACAGGGGCTCGGCTGGCCTGGACTCTGCCCGCCAGCGTCTGGCAGCTGCTTCCTTTGGCCCCCGGCCTGTGGGGGAAGCTCGCGTGGTCGCCGCGGCCACCTCGCTCCTCTGGAGTCGGACTTGTCCCGTTGCCTTCCCGACCGGGGGGTGTGGGAGCAGGGACGGGTGAGCCCCGGGAGGCAGAGCTGACCTCGGGCGTTGTGCAGCATCCCTGATGTCACCCGAACGGACACAGAGGGTCCGGGTCCTCAGAGCCGTGTCACATCTTCTGGAGAGGGGGTTTCCGTTCTCTTGGGGTTTTCCCGGCGACAGTCTCGCGCCCCCCCCCCCCCCCAGTGTTAACAGCCGCTGTGCTGCAGGACGCGGCCTCACCGCCTCAGCCAACCCTGCGGACCCGCTGGCAGCACGTGGACGCCTCCTTCCACGTGTTCCTGGGGCGGTCTCCCCCCTGCACAGCTGGGCCCGGGCCAGCAGGAACTCCTCTGGGTACCCTGATGGGCGTGAGCCGCCCGTGCCGCCTCCAGATCTGTCCAGCGGTGGGCTTTGTGTCTGTCTGTTTTCAGCCGAAACACTGGATTTTTCCAAGTGTGTCTCTTGGGCCTTCCAGTCTTCTCTCACTGTGTACGTGTCACCTGCTGCTGGGCGGCGCTGCCCAGTGTCTCTGGCCCTCAGGTCAACGGCCCCTGGGTCGCTGTCTCAGCCTGCTCGCCGGGTCCTCCTTCTTAGCAGATGTGCCGGCCTAGGGACCTCTCCATGCACTTAGAGCGCGGCTCCTGGAGGGTGGAAGTTGTGCTTGCACGTGCTCGCCACCTGGGCGTCTTTCTCTGAGGCGTAGGCAGGTGTGCAGCAGCTCGGGGGACCAGCCGTGCTCCCTAAGGAATGCCGGGAGAGCCGCCGGTGGCTGCCTGTGGCCTCTCTGGCCTGTCGCATCGGGTGTGTCCTTCCAGAAGGAATGGAACATGCCGAGGGCATTCTGTTGCGGCCCCCTCACCCCTCCCCGGGAAGCAGCACCCACTACAGAGACCTTCCCAGATGCATGATGGGCCAGAGCTGAGCAGAAAAGCAGCCTTTGACCAGGATTCCCCCTCTGACCTCATCGTTGTCTCTTCTCTGGGGCATCTGAGTCGCCTGCCCCGACTGGGCTCTGGTGAGAAGCAGCAGCTTGAATCCCGGGACGCCGTGGGCCTTGGGTCCGTCAGTACCACCTGTGGTCCTTGGCCCAGGCGGACCCTCGTGAGTCCCGGGAGCAAGTGATGAGACAGACCAGGGGTTTGAGCACCCTTCCTCTGGCGCCCCCCAGTGCTGGGTTCATCAGGATCGTGTCTAGGGAGAGGCACATTCCGCTGCTCCTTCTGGCGGTGGTGGCCTCGCGGAACTGGGTGAGGCCCTTGGGATCAAACTGTGTATCCTCCCAAATTAAACTGAAATACACAGTCTCTATCTAAAGGTTATGCTGTACTAGCGAGCCAGCCTTGAGTACCGTTAGCATTAAAGTTTCATGACGCTTTGGAGCTGTGACTGATTCTGGCAGGCCAGGCCTCCTTGCAAGGAGGGAGGGATTTTGTCACCAGGGGAGACAGGCGGGTCAGAGGCTGGTCCGCGCTGGCCCTGGCACGCTGCCGTGGAGGTCTGTGCCCGGCGCTTGGGCAGCTCCGGCCCTCCGCTCTCATCCACTTCTGCTCGGGGTACAAACCCCCTAGAGCACTCCGCCCGTGACGTTCCGCAGTCTCCCAGCGTCTGGGTCTCACACTCGGAGCTGGGTTCTGTACGTGAGACCGTACCCGGTCACTCTGCAGCTGGATTAACCAGAAGAAAGGGGGAGAAGACACGCATTACCAGCATCCGGAATGAGAGGGGGCAGGAGCACTTGTCACCGTCCTGGTGGGTGCGGGGTGCATGTCATTGTCGTTTGCGTTTGCATTTCCCGGATGCCTAGTGATGTGCATGGAGCATTTCCTCACATATTTGCTGGCCATTCATATATTTTCTTTGGAGAAATGTGCTTTCAGATGCTTTATCCATTAAAAAAAAATTTTTTTTTATCTTTTCATTGAGTTGTAAGACTTCTCTAGGGATTCTCCATAAATTATAGATACTGGATCCTCATCAGGTAGCTAATTTGTGGATTGTTCTCTTCGTCTCTAGAGAATGTCTTTTGGTGTGCACACAGTTATGGCTTTTATCCATTTTGTCTTTTTTTTTCTTTTGTCGTTTGGTGCTTTTGGTGTCACATCTAAGAAACTGTTACCGCATCCAGGGTCATAAAAGACTTACTCCTGTGTTTCCGTTAGGAGTTTTGTGGTTTTAGCTCTTACACTTAGGTTTTCATCATTTTGATGGTGTGAGGTAGGGGTCCACCTTCCTTCTTTTGCCTGTGGACGTCCAGTGGTCCCAGCACCATTTGTTCAAGGACTGTTGTCTCCCCACCGAAAGTCTCAGTGCCCTTGTTGATAATCATTCGAGCATAGGTGCTTGGCTTTATTTCTGGATTTCAGTTTGGGCCCCTTGATATGTCTGTCTGTCCTTCATCAGCACCACGCTGTTTTGGTTACCGTCACTTTGTGGTAAGTTTTGAAAGGAGTAAATATGAATCCTCCAACTTTCTTCTTTTTCACATTTATCTTGGCTGTTGGGATCTTTGTCATTTCATAGGAATTTTAGGATCAGCTTTCCCATTTCTGCAAAAAACACTGAGGATTTTGACAGGCGTGGCATTGAATCTGTGATCACTTTGAGGAAGATTGCCGTCTTAACAGCGTTAAGCCTTTGAAGCCATGAACACAGAATGCCTTCCACTTATTTAGGCTTACTTTCTTCTGTTTTAGCAGCAGCTTCTAGTTTTCAGTGTGCATGAACTTCCTCCTCTGTTACACTTAAACACACAACTTTTTTATACTCTCTGAAGCTCTTGTGAATGGAATTCGTTTCTTTGTTGGTTGTTCACTGCTGGTATTCAGACGAGCCGCCAATGTTTGTGTGTTGATCTTGTTTCCTGCCACTTGGCCAAATTCTTTTAACTCTAATAGTTTTTGTGAATTCTGTAGGATTTTCAGTTTATGAGATGATGTCATGTGTGAGTAGAGATAGCTTTACTTCTTCCTTTCCGGTGTGAGGTCTCTGGTTTCTTGTTCTTGCCTGACTGCTCCAGCTGGAACCCCAGTACCCCGTCGAACAGCGGTGCTGGAAGGAGGCCTCCTGGTGGGGTTCTCGATCTTAGGGGGAAGCTGTGTGTCCTTG